>ARYC01005363.1:0-36644 GCA_000711775.1 Oxytricha trifallax | reverse complement strand
AGATAGATAATAACTTGAAAGGTAAATTAAAATTAGAGATCAAAATTTAATTAGAGATCTCTATTATATAATAGTATTATTTATTACTAATATATGTGTATTAAATAGGGGCCATAATTTTTTAAAGATGGCATTAGGATTTTTAGAAATATTTACCTACCCTACTTTTTTTTTGGTACTCCTGATTGCATTGCTCCAGAAGTTGTGCATGCAACATTTATTCTTCCAACGACTGAATGAGTAGTATCTCAATATGTGTTTTTAGAATTTTTCCATTTTTTGCTTCCATCATTTGCATTCAAGATGACGAAGTCGTAGTTTTGTGTTCCTCGTCGCTCAACATATATTAGTAATAATTAATACTAAATATAAAATAATTTTAATATTATTATCATTTTAATCATTGTGTAAAATCATTTTATTTTAATGATTACCATATGGTAAATTATTTAATTTGATCAAATGATAAATATTTCTATGTTTAATAACTTATACTTTTTAAAATATTAAATTTTCTAAATATGCATGGACACTATTGTTATTGAAGGGGAATTCTTTATATATTTATAATTTTAAGCTTTATATTTATCGATGAAGAATAGTAGAAAACACTACATTTAAACAATATAGGCAAGTAATTCTGTATTATTATTAAAGCAAAATATATAAATAATGTAGAGTATTTATTTTATTATATTATTATAAAGCTCCAAATTAGAATTTTTTCTATTTATTTTATCACAAGAAAAATAATAATATATCTAAAATGATAATAGAAGTGTTTTTACTAATTTAAGAAAATCAAAAATCATTTTTTAAATGAGGAATTATTATATAATAATTTATTTATAAACAAATATATTCTTTTAAATTGTCATTTTTATTCAATATTTGATATTTCGATTTTTCTAAACGATAAAAATTATTAATTCCAATAATTTTATAATTTAGCGATATTTAAATATAGATTATGTGGTGTTGGGAGAAAAAGAATTGAAATATTCATAATATATTGAAATAGAGAAATCAGTTGTAAAATAGCAAATATTCTATTATAAGAGACTCAATAAATTTGTTTAAGTGCAAAATAATATATTATTTAATTTATTTTGAAAATTAATTTGCAATAGTATTAATAATATTATTGCACAATAAAAGTTATTTGAAAAACTTAATTAGAAAATAAATCTTAACAAGAATTATTTCATTTAACATAATAATTTTATCGTGAAAAAAGTAATATATCAATTATAAATTCGATATTCAATACAAATTTCGTATTGTCTAAATTTTGAAAGTTTTTAAATTCTTGTGAGAAGTAAAAATAAATGACCATTATAGTATAATTGAGAATTTTTTAGATATAATTTATATACCTTATCAGCATATAATCTAAAATGTGGTAAGAAATTAAAGAATACTTTTTAGACTATTTAATTTTTATATATTCTTAAAGTTTTAAACAAATTACATCAATATAAACAGTCATCTTGGGTTAATATTTTAAAATATCATTCAGTTTTTAGATTTATTTATTTTTCTTATTAAATTCTAGAAACTTATTCAAATACTACTATAATTTTAATATTTTATTATATAAGGATGAAAATAAGGTTAATGCTGAATTTAAAAATTGAATTGACTAAATTAATTATATAATAATTATTACACAATTTAATGCTAATGAATATGTTTAGGAAATTATGATTTACTATAAAGAGTTTTAAATTAAATAGATGTTTGACTTAATGTTTGGATTATTATTAATAAATAATTTATCTATCATATATAAACAATAAATAATATTTAAAATTTCATTTAGAATTAAATGATATTATTTTTTATTATTTATTTTTAAGTTTATTTGAATTTAATTTAATTTATGTTTATTTTTATATTTAAAATAATTATATGATAAATGGATTACATGAAAATATATTTAATTAATAATATTTACATATTATTGGTTTCTATTAATATGAGAATTGGAAAGAAGCGCTCAATATAAAAAAGACAGAAATATTTACTATTTTTCTAATTTATATTATAAATTAAAGTTTCTTCTAAAAACATAATTGCTTTTAAATAATCCAAATTTTAATTATCTTTTTTTTTATATATATAAATCTAAAATTAATAAAATAAATAATATATTGACATCACAACTTTTAAGCTTTTTCAATCTATTTTTTAAAATAATGATATTTATCAATTATAATAATTAGTATTTTATATTTTATTAATTATAATTTATTACTCATGTGCAAATCTATCTTCCTTCTAACATTATTTTCTGAGTTATTTAATAATTCACTTATAATTTTAATTCCAAATGATTATTATTTTTAATTATTTATTATTATGTATATTTATCACGTTCATTGCATGATATTCTAAGTAGACCTTAATTGGCAATAATTACGTGTACTATAAAGAGAGTATAATTAAAATGTGGAAACTGTTAAAAATATAAAAAAATGAGATAAAATAAAACTATGATCATCTCAATACACATGAGTAAAGATTAAACAGTCACTAATTTGAATTAAGTTTGAATAGATGTAAGTTTAACTTTAATTAATAAACCAACTATTTAAAAATGGAATTTTTGTTTTTTTAAACTTTTCTGATTTATTTCTATTTTAGGGCAGTGATCAAGTTGATGCTGTAGCTAATCTTTAAGTTTTTCATAAATTTTTAATAGATATCTTCAGGGTATCTTCAGGATATCTTCCTCAAAAAATAAAAAATGCGGAGACTCTGGAGAGTATGGAGTTAAGCATTACCAATAACAGTAGAAATAGCATCAATATCACTAATAATCTCAAAATCAAGCATTATTAGGAGTCTGGGATTTTTTCAAAAACATCTTTTTTTAAAAATTCATAGATGTGAAACCTTATATTGAAGATGATGATAAAGATGATGTTAATGAAAACAATGAAAAATCATTTATGTAAAATTTTGAAATACTCTAGAATTTCAACCAGACTCCTAATAATGCTTGATTTTGAGATTATTAGTGATATTGATGCTATTTCTACTGTTATTGGTAATGCTTAACTCCATACTCTCCAGAGTCTCCGCATTTTTTATTTTTTGAGGAAGATATCCTGAAGATACCCTGAAGATATCTATTAAAAATTTATGAAAAACTTAAAGATTAGCTACAGCATCAACTTGATCACTGCCCTAAAATAGAAATAAATCAGAAAAGTTTAAAAAAACAAAAATTCCATTTTTAAATAGTTGGTTTATTAATTAAAGTTAAACTTACATCTATTCAAACTTAATTCAAATTAGTGACTGTTTAATCTTTACTCATGTGTATTGAGATGATCATAGTTTTATTTTATCTCATTTTTTTATATTTTTAACAGTTTCCACATTTTAATTATACTCGCTTAATAATATCATTATTCTCTATTTACTATGCTTTCTCGTTCTATATTTAGAAATTTGAGGGTATTTATGGATTTATAGCAATCAAAAAAAATTTTTTACTTTAATATTATAAATTTAATCTTTTAAGATTAATAATAATTTTCTTTAAAATTATATAGCTTCTTGTTAAATCTAATTATTTATCTTGTTCTCTTATTAAAGCTCTCTCTATTGAATAATTATAAATCTTTTTTATAAAATTTATGTAATCAAAGATTTTAATTACTTTATTATTTTAATTTATTTTGAAAATATTAGTTCTAAGTTTGATTAATTTAGCTTATATCTGATATATTTAAATAATTGCCTCTAGAGGAAGAGCACAGTGATATGCTTGAAGAGTCAGAATTTAAAGACAATAAGTCGCTTAAAATTATAATAAAATTCGATATTTTTAATTTATATCTTTTCGCTCGCCTTGAGTCTTATTGTCCTATTGTGAGAAAGTCTGTCTAGTAAGTAGCAATCATGGAAATTAATCATGAAAATTCACAATAATTAAATTACTCTAATCACTAATTTAAATTTAATTAGTTAAAATAGAAGAAATTAGTCAATTTAAAAATTCTTAAAATTCAAAAGAATTCTAAATAAATCATTTTCAACAAATCTCTATAATTATTCTAACAAATTTACTTCATTTATATTTAATTGTATATATAAAATGGGCTCATGCGGTAAATATTATATTATTACTACTTACGCCCATTTCTTTTAGATTTGTAATTAATAATTTTTAATTGTTTTATTTTTAAATTATTTTTAATGTTATTTTTTATCAATATGAAACCTAATTTATTCACTGTTTAATATAATAGCGAAATTATTAATTTTATAAAAAGAAATTCTTTAATTTTGAAGATTTGTTGCTTTAATTAGTAAATTATTTGAAAATAATGCATATTTTTACATATGAGCAAATTAAACTTAACAAAGATTAAAATCATACTTTATTTCTATAATTCACATTAGATAAATATAATAAAATAGATAATTTAAATTTTTCAATATAAATTTATGGCTCAAATAGCTAAAATAAATAAGTTTTATAATTCAATTCATAATAATATATTATTTAAATTATAATCTAACTTATTTATAATGAATACTATAAAAACCTTTATAAGTAAGCATATTATATATTTTTTAATTTAAGCATCTTTATATTCACGATTTTTCACTTTTTTGACTGAATGAATCCCTATTTAATATTATGAATTGCTAATGGTAATATAAAGAATTCAATTGAATTAACTATAAGTTTATTTTTTTTATTAGATTTCTCATTTTATAGTAAATTATCATGAATCTTAGTCGATATTTATTAAACATAATATTCATAAAATAGATTATTTTTCATATTTGAGCGATTATCTTATTCATAGTTCGATTTATTCATTAAATAGTTATCCTCAAAGTCATCAAATATTATTATTGATTTTATAAAATAAATTTCATACAAAATTTTATTATAAAATTATATAAAAAATGACTGAATTATTCATTTATCAAAGGCCATTTAATTTCCTTAATATTTTCTGTTTAGTACCTCTTAATCGTATAGAGTAAATTAGGTTAGAAAATAAAATAATTTTAACATTAAAAATTCAATAATTAAATTAAGGTACAGCAGTTCATTTTCTATGGAAGTTTGAAAGTTTCTTAAAATTATTCATCAAGAGATATTAATATCTTTACATAGATAAATATTTATTAAAAAGTTGTATTCTATTTATTCGCATTGAAATTAAGTGTCTTGGAGCATTTTTCGGAGTTTATTTATCTTAGTAGAGCCAAGACATTACTATTTTCGTGTTTAGGGGAAGTGCCAAAATTCATTGTTTAAGATGTTTAAGTGTTTTAACTTTATGATTATAATTAATAATTCTGTCATAAAAATATAGGTTTAGGGAAGTTTCCTCATCTCAAATTATTATATTCATAAAATTGGAAGTATCTTCCCCCCAAAAAATGTTGTTCCCTTACATCCGAAAATGTAGTTTCATTCGAAAATGTAGTTTCCTGCAGCATATATAAAAATTATTTAATTTTTATCAATTTGTATAAATCTATATCTCTACCTATGAATATATATTACTTCTTTAAGCATCTATGAAAAATCATATTTTGATATAGATTCGAATAATCTAATTAAATTAGCAATAATTATAAATCAAAAACACTTGTTTTTTTATAATTTGTAATAAATAACGAGACAAGGGATATTGGAAAACCTTTAAAGTTATATTTTAAATAGTTGTTTAAATATAGGGGAGGGATATTGAAGTCAATAATTGTTGGCAAATAAAATAAAATTTAATGTTTGGAGCTGGAAATTTCCCCTTCCACTCCAAATATAAGTAGTAAACTATTTTTAGTATATTAGCTTTTTATTTACAGCAGTTTATACTTTAATACTTTAAATAAATTGGAGATTATCAATCTCATGAGAAATCTATTATAAATTAAGAATAATTTGAGCCAATAGTATTTATTATATAAAAGAATTTTTAAAATAGAGAATCAGATAGACATATAAACAAGCGTTAATGTAAAATAAATGTTTTTTTATGCAAGATAATATATAGAGACATGAACAAATAAACCTGTGGAATGTAGTTTGAAGTTACCATTCTTTTTCTCTTTTTCATTTTTATAATATTTATAATACAGATTAAAAAAAAAGTAATAATTAAATTATAGTAATTATAATAATGAATTTAAGATGTTACTAAAAATATAAATTAGTTTTTGCTATCATTTGATTTGACTTCATAAAAATTTTATATGATATTATGCTAAAAAATTTAAAATTAAAATATAGTTAAAATTAATTAAATTACGTAATTTAATAAATAAACTAACTATCATTATTCTACTTTTAAACTAAAATTTAGTGGGAGCATTTAATTTGCCAAATTTTTATTACATCAAAATCCTTAGTTGGTGCCATAAAAATTTATTTATATTCTAATTAAGATGAGTAACTAAAAAGTAACTATAGTAAATTGAAAAAATCAACTTCCAGCTACATAAACATATAGATATGATATTATAATATATTTAAAGTAAATTAACCAATTTTTTAAAAAATGTTATGTCTTATAGCAAACGTATAATTAATTAATAGATAAATTTTACAAAAAATTATCAAAAAATTAAAAAATTTTAATTAAATTTATAAAAATAGAAAGCAAAATTTATTAAAAAAAAGTAAAATATGGAAAAGAAAATATTTAATTTTTAAGTTATAAATTATTATTATTCTTTATGTATAATAGTATCAAGTAATCAACATGCTATGAAGATGTTGTATTCAGAATTTAAAGATTAAATTTTAATATCTCATAAAGTAAGTATATTATAAACACTAAATGAAAAAATTATAATAGAAAATTGATTAAAAATTTAGAAAAAAAATTGACTCAGATTTATACATATTCCTTAAAGTAAACTTTGTTTTCAATATCGAACAAAATAACATTTTATAATTGGCTAAACTAATTAATATATTATTTTGATAATGAAATTTTCAATAATCCCCAAATTTATTTAAAAAATTTCAAATTTATCACTTAATATAATTAAATATATTTTTTTTAATTTTTCAGATTTGTGAGCTGTTGATTTTATTAACATAGATAAATAATTGACTTCTCCTCTATGCTCAATTACTATTTTTTTCGTAATTTATAGAATTTATTGTAAAATAATACAAAATAAAATATTTTGAATATTTTGTGAACCTTTCGAGTGCAAATATGCTGAATGTTGTTATTCTCAAATGATATAGTTAATTATATATTACAGTTGCTATTAATCCATTTATTAAAGTGTTAGTTAAGTTTTTTTAAGTCTTATGACTTAAAAGTCTGACTATTATTGATTAAAATGCTTCATTGCTCTCTTCATAATTTATTTTTAAAATTATAATCTATAATTATAATAACCTCAATGATATAAATAATTGTTGGAACATTTATACTTTCGGCAAAGCTAAGTTAGTTTATTAATTTCCTTTTTATAAGGGAATAAATCAAAATTCTTAGTATAAATTCTGATTATATACAATAAATATGAATAATTATTATCATTATTTTAAATTACTCTATCGATTTTCTTGATCTTTTTACTCAAAGTTAAATTACGAATTGCTTTTTTTGGCTTCTTTTTAAAATAGTCCAAAATTATCGAAATCAGAGGACTATTAATATAATGAATTTTCAGAGGTATAGCTCTCTTCCATAACTGAAAGAAAGCCTTCTAGTTCGTAGATATTATAAAGTTTATATAATTAAAAAGTCAAAATTAATATTATTAAAATACTGATATTTAGCCTGACTGTATAGTTGTGAGATACTTAATCATCATTGTAGCATTAATCATTATAATATAAAGAAAAATACAAAAGATTTAAGGAAATTGAAAAATAAATATCGATATTTTATAATGTATTTAAAAACATATTATTATTTGAATTTAAATTTATTTTCTAATTTTCTAAAAAATTTTAACTTATTAAATTAAGAAATAAAATTCTGGAATATTTAAACTTTACTATGATATTAATTTAAATATAATGATTGTTCTATTTTAATTGAATCGTGCATATTATATATGTTAAAGGATTTTAATATGTAATGATATTTCTCTCATATCTTATTAATTTATAATTCATATTAGAAGAAAGATCATTTTGATTCTCCTATTTTTGCTTAAATATTTCCTATTCTAATACATTAATAATTTAATATTTTTAATTTTATGAAACATCGTATTAAGAACTTTCACAGTCCCTTATCTAAAGCTCATCGAATTCATCGAACATTGACAATTATATAAATTATTATAAAATCTATTTAATAAATTAACAATTCCTTGCTGCATTTTGCTTTAGACTGTAGCTTGATAGTTTTTTTTATTATATAATATTATTTTTAATAACTACATTAATAATTGCAAATTCAAATATATATTATAAATAGTGTGAGATTGCTTATTTCCTCTCAAATTCAGGTTTGCCGAACACTTGTCGCTATTTAATGCTCTTTTATATGCCAAAAAGTCTATATTTACGTTTTCCTCAGTGTTTATTAATTAGTTCATTAGCGTAAGTTAGAGAAGCATAAAAAATAAAAATATATTCTTAAAATATAGTACATTTATAAGCAATAAATATAGTGTATTTATACTCAATTATATATAATTAGAGAATATGATTAGTTTTAAAATTAATTATAGAATAGAAAAATTGTGGATGTATTATAATTTTATTACGATTTTTAATCTATAATTATGGCTATTATTATATTATCTGGATTTAATTACGAAATCCAAATATAATATAGATAATTAATTATATAACTTATTTTAAAGTTAATATTAATTTTTTTATAAAAACCTATCAATACTTATAAATTCAAAAATTTCCTCTTTTTTAAGATTTGTAAATCTTTAATAAAAGAAAAAATAATTATTAAATAAATTTATTCTAATTTAAATAGTAAAGAGACTATTATACAATATCATACTCACTCTAACAAAATATGTATATGATTATTATATAATACATAAAAACTAATAATAACTATGTAAACTTATTTTTGAAATATATAATCAGAAATGATTTATTTTTTTTTCATTTAAGTTAAATCTTTTAAAAGTTAAAATAAAATATTAGTTTTATTAAGTTTATTTGAAACTTTTTAATGCTATATACAATGTATGTTTAATAATATGTTATATAATTTAATGTATTTAGTTTAATAGAATTTGAATAATCAATCTGATTAGAAATAATTATATAAATTTAGATTTATAAATATCAATAAATAAATCATATAGTTATTAAGAAAATTACAAACATATTAATATTTATTTCAATAATTTAATTAAATCAGCATAATATTTAGACGTTAGATTGTAAATATATTTGTTTTGAGAAATCTATTGATTAAATTAATTATGATATTATAATATACTTATAGAATTGAATTTTAAATGAGTTTAAATCCGTAAATACTTAATTAAATCGCAAAAAATTTATCAAATAGGAAGAAAGACTCACTTATTATTAACTTTTTAACTTTAATATTTTAATATTGATTCTTATTGTCAATTGCAATTTAAATATTTAAACAAACACTTATTAACATAATATTGATTAATTAGATTTAATCTATTTGAGCTTTGTGTTATATATAATATTGTTATTTTTTTCATTTACTCTATAAAAGTTACGATCCTTCTTATTTAAAATTACAAATTTATGAATTAAAAAGGAGAAATTACTAAAAAAAAATTAATTCTAAGAAATATTAATTAAATAAAAAATTTCTTCATTAAAGTGATCTGGATAATTTTAGGCCTCTTATTTTCATTATATATTTTTATTTATAAATATATAATCATTTTCTTCTTTATTTATAAGAATTAATAATTAAAAATAATTAATATAGCCATAATTTCTTTTCAAGTTTTTTAAATTAGGATATATTACATCGAATTCCTTATACATAGTTGTTATTTTCTTTATTAGTTTATATTAATAATTAATTTATTATTTATTTATTTCCTATATGTAGAATTATTTAAATATTAGGCTTTTCATTTACATTTAACTGGAATAGTTTATTTACTTAATAGAATTTTGCTTATATTTTTAATAAAAGCTCTCAAACATATTATTTGTTATTAGTATCTAAGTAATTATAATTTTTTTAAAAAAGAATTAAATCTCAAATAAACATATTTAAAAAAAGACTTTTGAATTAGTACATTTTTATCTCTTATTATTAATATTCCTTAATGTAAACCTTTTAACAGTTATGCACTTGATTAATTTTTTTTATATTTTAATGCTAATTGCACTTAAAAATCTAAAACCTAAGAGGAATATGATTTAACTAATATGATTGATTTACGTCTTTAAATAAGTATTTATGGTAATATTTAAGTAAATTAACTCAATAATGTAAAAAATGTTAGTCATATTTGGTATCATAAATTAATGAGGCTTCTGGTTAAGTAAAAGTAATTTTTAAATCTTTTCTCTTTAGATATTTTTAGTTCTTTTTTTCATTTAGTAAAGGGTCATTAATGTAAAATTTTATAAAGATGACTATCTTAAATTAAGCTAATTATAACTTTACATAATATAAAATTTTTATTCTTAAAATAGTAATTCAAAAATGGATATAATACACAAACTACAATAATTGATTAGGTTGTCATTATAAATTTTCTAACTAGAAATAATTTAGAGTATAATATTTATTGTTAGGCTTGATAATTATTCATATTATACATAATTTTCATCATAATTATAACATACAAGACAAAACTCTGGAATATTTTTTAAACCATGAATAAATCTTTAACAATTATATTAAATTTAATCTTTGTAAAAATATATTAAAAAATACTGAATTTATTTTTGAGATTTCGACTATGGCTCGACTCAACTCCTAGATATTAATTTAAGATAATTCCATAGAATGAAAAACGAGATAGGTAAGCAAGTTTATCATCTCAATTAGTTTTGTATTATGAAATATCGTAAATTGGAATATTGTTTATAATGAATTTGAAGTATATATAATTCTTATTAATTTTATAATTTACTCAATTACTTAATTAGACTCTTAATCCTTCATTTTCAAGGATTATTTATAGAATTAGTTGTTGTAGCTTGAAGCAACTGTTTAAAGTAATTTGCATGACTACTCGTGAAAATTCTAATTAGGAATTATGAATCCGATTGTTTTTAAAATATCCATTTCTTATTCTATTATCTCTTTTATTATAAAATATAAAATGCTCTATATACTATTTTCACTAGAAAATTAAATTTAGTTTTGATATCTATGATTAATATTTTAAAGAAAAATATATAAGATTAAGAAGAGATATAATTAAATTTAACTAGAAATTCCAAAAAGAGCATAGATTCATTTTATTCAATTATAAATATGAAAATCTTTTACTTATTCTTTTAAAGGATTCTTTCATTTTGTTTCTATTTAAAAAAATTCAAATTATTTCTTGTAATTTAATTGTATAAACTCATCGTCTTTATTAAATCATAAATTTTTAATTAATTGTTATTTTTTATAAATATCTCGTGGTTCTAGTATTTATTATGAGCCGCATCATTAATTATTTAATGCATTAATATTGGTATGACGTCTTCATATTTACTTGCTATGAACATCGAAGTGAGTCCAATTAAGTGTAAATCGTTCTTTGACAATTTTATTCCAGAAATCATTTTTTCTAACAAATACTTATCCATTATCTAGGTGAAAAATCTTTTTAAATCATATTTTTGATAAAGATCAATAATAATAAGCTATTTTTATAAATTAAAATAATTCCAATTTATTTATTAGATGGCCTAGATAAATGTTTTAATATTAAGTTTTTTGAGTACCCTTAAAACTTGGATCATCCAATCTACCATTAAAACCTTAAAGTTAATTAACATTTATTTTTATTTAAGTAAGGCAATCGTAAAAATAAGAAATAATGTATTTTCTTAAAATTCATTATTAATATAACTTGGTTTAATTTATAAGTATGTGTCAAACTAATAATTATAATCATAGGCTGAAAAAACTTAAATTTATATGTTTTTAATTAAAAAGTTAAGTTTTAAAGCAATTTATTAACTAAAATGATCTCCAAAATTTAAAATATTGAACAAGTATAATTTTTATTAATTTAATAAGCCTAAACCAGACTTACACATACCATATGTTCCATCAAATATTTTATTATAACGTCTATCTCTTGAATTAAATTGGAAAATATATTTTATAAATTAGATAGCTATCAAATTTAAAATTAAAATAGTCTTTTATTTAAAAAAAAAAAGTTAATGAACTTTAAAAAATAAACCTTGAATTAAATTGATATAATTTAAATTTACATGAAAATTATTATGAGTTTTAATTCTTAAATAAATATTTATAACTTAAAGTATTCTCTAAATTTTATTTAAAACTACTAAAAGCATTATAATTATGATTAAAATTATTGATAAAATTTATTAATAAAAGTAAATATTCTTGATCTATGATTTTCGGTAATACCATGATAATTCAAATAATCTTTTGAATTTGTCAAAGTTTGTAGAAAATCTAAATTATTTTCAGTTTATTTCACAGTACACTGAATTTAACGGGAAACTGCCTTGATATTTGATAATTATTAATTTTTAAGCTAAGATGGCAGCTCATTATAACAAAATTATAATAAAATTTTGGTGAAAAATTTAAAAGAATAAATTAAATATTATAAATTTAATTAAACTTGATTATAAATAAATCAAATTTATTAAAAATGTTATTGAAAACTTTTAGACTTAGAATTATATGGTTGATTTACGTTAAAAATTCTTAATTTTAATCAAAAACTTCTATTTTTTTACATTAATTTTTAGTTTTTTTTATTTTTAAAATAACTAAGATATGATTTTTGTTGTTGAACTCATGATAGAATTACTTAAAATAATATTGAAAATTTATTTTATTTTATACTGATACTGTAGATTGATTGATTAATGATTTAAAATCAAATAATTTTAACATATCACTGTTTAATACTAAAATCAAACCATCAATTTTAGTTGTGACGTAGACGTATCTGAGTGAGTTGACGTGGCAGTCATAAAGTAGAAAACTCCGAAAAAACCATTCTCGCTACTACCTAGTCTTCTCCCAAAATCAAGATGTCACCACAGTTTTACCTGGGGACAGAGCTCGTGAGATCCAACTGAGTAACAGAAGATGGAGAAAAACGCTTACCGGTCACACCGCTGTTGGGAAACGTAATCCCTATCCTTTCGCTGTGGTAGCTTCAGCAACCTAACCCGGTGTGGGAGAAAAATCCTTATCGTTGGCTTCAATGGTTTTCATCTTCTCACTTTCAAAGGCAGAGCGTACCTTCATCCTGCTCCCTATTACCTAGGATACTGAACTCAAGCTAGGTAACTCATCTATGCAGGGAAATCCTTAGCGTGCAGACGACTCGAGGAGTCTAGGATCTGACAGATTGAACCCCGCCGACTGGTCCCTAATGCGTTGCGCCCAGCAACCCCCTACCTGCCCTCGGTAGGCCTTAGTGTAGTAGAAAGCTCTATTAGAAAGTCTCCAGCCTCGGGCCCCTGTGGGTCACCCTATCCTTATAACGTTCTAATTTAATAATGATACTGTAGATAAAATAATATTTTATCACAAAAATTAATTTCGAAAGTTTAAATAATATTAGTTAAATAATGATTATATATATATTAATCTAGACTTTACTAATGATAATTTATAGACTATAAATTTTTTCAATACTATCGATAATTTATTTTGAAATATTTAAGCAAATTTTGTTTTGAATATCCTGGTTATTTTAATTCGATTTTAATTTGTATGCGAATTGGCTTTTTTTTCTTAAAAATTATATGAAATGTTAAATTAAAATATTACATAAATACAAGTTATATGAAAATAAACTAAAAAACATATATAATATAGTCTTATTATTTATTTTTTTAAAATTATACGTTTTGCTAATTTTTAATAGCCTTAAATATAACTACTACTAAAAAGAAGTGATTAGTTATTAAAATATTTGTTTTAAAATCAGGTAAAAATTTGAAACTCAACAATTGAAAATTCAACTAATTATGAATTCTTTCGATAAAATGTCATAACTATAAGGTTTCCTAAGAAAATTTTATTTTTACCAATAAGCTATTATCTCTAGACTTATTGAGCAATTTCTTTGTATTTTTATTTTGGAAATCTGTTCTTGAATTTAACATAATTTTATAAATTTAATAAATGGTATATAGATTCAAATTTTAGATTAGTTGGTTTTCATAAATTTTTATTAACCATTTTTACTATAAAAAATTAAATATGATACTTCTTGAATCATTTCTTGCATCAATGCAAGTCGAATTAGTTATATGATTTATTATTATACTATTATTGTTAAAATATATATATATATAATTAAATGAAAGTATTAAAATTTTAATAAATATTTTATTGTTTAAATTTAAATTAATCAATTTTTATTAGCATTAATCTATTTTTTAAAACAAAAAAAAATCACAAATTTAAGTAAAACTTAACAAAAGTTAGCAGCTTCTATTAATATGATATCAATAATTCGTTTTTCAATAAATTTGATTCATCCTATTATAATTATTACTAATTTAATTTTGTTTTATTCGACAGAATTATACACTACCAATATTGTAGTGGGGTCATTAAGCACTCTCATATCTCAATTAAAAATTTCTTAATAGTAAATATATTAAGATTTTTAATGCAACTCTTATTTTCTTAAATATTCAATTTGCTATATATAATAGGAAATAGTTAAATTTTGAAAATATAGAATAGGAATTTTGATTATATTAAGGTTGTTTCATTTTAAAATATCTGCGTAAAAATCTAAATGATTAAATTTAAATTTTATGTTTTAATTAAGCAAATTAACGAATATCTTTTAATAGATAATATAAACGGACTTAAATGATTAAAATCATTAAAAACTTATATTATTTTATAAAAAATCATTTAGAGTATTTTAAAGCGAATTAAGTGATTTGAGAGAAGGTATGAATGATTAATCAACAATTTAATTTAATGTGTAAAGTAAATGTACAGTGATAAAGTCTTAAAAAGCTCATTTTTCTCATCATCTTCAGCATCATGATCATGATTATTTCTAGATCAAATCTAGAGATCGGAGCTCATTAGGTTCCTCATTATCATAGTATCAGAAGAAGCACATCTTAAGTTCTATCAGTTATAATCTATTGCAAATCTCGATTTAAGAAGGATTTTATGAGCATTGTTGAGAAGGTCAAGTCTCCATTTTAATCTTTGGTTTTTTAATTTTTTTTAAATTATATGTTAAGTTACTATGCCTGAGATTTAATTGATCACATTAAATTTAAATGTAATTAAAACTTCACTAATTATATTTCTCTAAATAATAAAACTACTAATTTCATCATTTATCTCAAAGCATTAAACTCAAAAAATTTAAATCAGACATAGTAACTTAACATATAATTTAAAAAAAATTAAAAAACCAAAGATTAAAATGGAGACTTGACCTTCTCAACAATGCTCATAAAATCCTTCTTAAATCGAGATTTGCAATAGATTATAACTGATAGAACTTAAGATGTGCTTCTTCTGATACTATGATAATGAGGAACCTAATGAGCTCCGATCTCTAGATTTGATCTAGAAATAATCATGATCATGATGCTGAAGATGATGAGAAAAATGAGCTTTTTAAGACTTTATCACTGTACATTTACTTTACACATTAAATTAAATTGTTGATTAATCATTCATACTTACACTCAAATCACTTAATACGCTTTATATAAATCATATTAATCAATAATTAACTTGATTGATTTCATAGACTAGATATTACGCATGATCATATTTAATAATCAATTTATTTTATTTAATTATGATTTATACAATTCCTTAAAAAATTAAATTTATATAAGATAAGTCTGTCAACTATTAAATACTTTATTAGAAAATAAAATAGTCTAATTTATCTCTAAACTTTCATGAGAAATATTGATATTAACTCTGCACTAAAATTATTGTAGTACTGGGAAAAATATCATTCCCATATTGCAAATATTCAAGTTTTAGTATTTTATTTCTAGTTCAGACTCCTTAGCTGAATATTTTTATTTTATTATTCTAGGAACACTTGATAAAGGGAAATTAAATTTTATAAAAATTAATAATCAAGCAATATATTTGGCAGTTAACTATCTGGAATCCTACAGAAAATGGGGTTTGTATGATAAAGAATCCTAATCAATTGGACTTTAATATTGAAGGCTGTACATTTTATTGCAGCCCTAAAGTG
Source organism: Oxytricha trifallax (assembly GCA_000711775.1). Classification (NCBI taxonomy): domain Eukaryota; phylum Ciliophora; class Spirotrichea; order Sporadotrichida; family Oxytrichidae; genus Oxytricha; species Oxytricha trifallax. The sequence continues at coordinate 20,285 of ARYC01005363.1, read as the reverse complement.
AAATTAATCTTCCTTAATTTGGTATCAAAATAAACTTTACAAATAACCCAGAATTAAATTTGATTTATCTCTCTCCCTCAATGCAATAAAATTTACCATCGATAAAAAAGTCCAACCGATTTTGAATTCTCTATCAAACCAACACCATTTCGTTAAAGTGCCAGATTGTTAACAGACAATAATTCAAATTATTTAATTTAGATTAATTTTCCCATATAAAATGTTCTTACAATATTATTAGGGAAGGTTTTTATAAATAGGAAACATTTTTTTATTTATTTCATGCTTAGATTTTTTTATTATATAATTATATTTTAAGGTCAATTTATAGATTTAAGTGAAAATCAAGTGTTTAACAATCAATTAAATTAATGAATGATAATTTTTAATCATTTCTTTAATATAAAAATTATAAATAATGTCGGATAATATTGAATCATGTTACAAAAATATTAAAACTTGTATTTATATAAAGAGTGAAATACAGAAAATTTTTATTTTATCTATACATCTAAATGGAGAAAAAATTAAAGACTTTCCAAAGTAATAAGAAATTTCTAAGACTAAGAACTTGTTATCACCCTATATTTTAAAAATAGATTTTTGATACTTTAACATTATTTTTTACATATTTTTATATTCGATCTAATCAATATTTACTTACTGTAGCTTAATTTATATAAATTATTATCAATTTAAATGAGTTAAAAAGATTGTTATTGTAGATATAAATTCCAAATTGGTAAGAAAAATAAATAAATCAATTATTGATAAATTATTGGCAGTCATAGTTGGCAAATCTAAACAATCATAAAATTTTTGAAATAAGCTGAAATTAAATTTTAAATTAATCAAATATATTAAAAAATGAAAAAATGCCTGATCAGAAACATTTGTGACATTCAACATTGTTGTAAGTTACAAAAAACATATATAACAATTTTTTTTACAGAGGTTGCACCTGGTAAGACTAAAGGTGTCAACCTAGTGGGTGTTCAAGAAGTCACAGAGAGAGGAGCACAGAAAGTCAATAATTTTTATGTAAACGATGAAGATGAGGATGACGAGGAAGATTAAACGTTTTTTTAGATTAAATTTACTATTGCTATTATTAATAATTTCTAAGCTTAAATTTGATTTTTAACTAATTTATCAGATTTTTTCAAATTTTCATGAATCATTTGCTCATTAAGTAAAGAGTCTAAAAATTAGCAGTTTTATTATTTGATGTTCTATTTTAAATCTTCCTGGAGCGTGTTATCTCTACTTTAATAATTTATTTAATCAAAGTAGAGTTAACACGCTCAGGGAAAAAAATATTGCATCAAATAGTAAAACAGGTAATTTTTAGACTCTTTATTGAATGAGCCAATGATTGTTTAGATTTGCCAAATATAACTTTCAATAATTTATCAATAATTGATTTATTATTTTTTTCCCAATTTTGAATGTATACCTGCAATAATAAGATAATAATTAAATCTTTTCATTAGATATATTCTAAATCTCATTTTGTTTATAGTTTTTATGATTTGAAATTATCAAATTTGTGTTTTCATTGCATTTATTTTAGTCAAATTAAGACTTATTATAACAATTTTACTCGGCTGACAAAAAAAGAAAATATTAATGAATTATATATATGGACATATTCTATCATTATTATATGTTAGTTTTTTGTATATAAATTAGTTGACGCTCTTTTTTCAACATTCTGCTATTATGAGTATTACATATAAGAAACTTTAGCTTGGATCTCATTTAATCCCTAAGCTGTATTTTAGAATAGTTGACTGGAATAAACCCTTATAATGTTTTTAGTTAGCTTAAAATTAGTTAAATGTATGAATTTAATATTAGATTTATTTTTGTCCATTAATTTAACTTTAAACGTTTTAAAAGAGAGAATTGGCTAAAGAAAAATTATTTTAGATGTAACTTTAATTAAAATTAGTAAATTTTTTTTCTTTTCCTAAATCCCAACTACAACCCTATCTAATAATTATTTCTTAAGTACCAATTTTTTTATTAATAACAAATTAATTCTTATTTTTTTTCAAAATGAACAGATAATAATATTTACTTTTTATTTTTAGCTTAAAATAATAAATTTATAAAAATTTTAATAATGAAATACTCTTTAGTATTATTGAGTGCTTTAATTAAATTTTAATGAATGATATAGAAATTTTAATTATTTTTAAAATATAAATTTTTCATTAATTTTTTATAGAAAATAAGTTTGATTTCAGCTCAACTTGATTACCATGAATTTTTAACAAAAATATTATATTATAATTTTAAAAATTTAAAGAATTAAAAAAATTTTATTGAATTTTCTGAATTTATCAGAATTCTCAAAAAATTTATAATAGAAAAATTAATCCTTAATTTAATAAAATATTATTAACTATTTTAAATCAGTTGAAAAATTATCTCCATGATAAACTCCTAACAATAAAAAAATAGATTTTTTTAATTTAAATTTATTTTACACCAAGAATTATTATTAATATAACAAACAATATATTCATGTTTAATTTATCTAAATAATTGTTTTAAATGCCTTCTGCTCTATTTTTTGTTTTAATTTTTATAAACATCTTATTCTTAAACTTTGGAAATTTCATTTAATATTTAAATATAAGGGATAAAGCAAAAAAATCCTTTTCAATTTCATACTACATATAAATGTTTTTCATAATTGGTAAATAAAGTTTTATTAATGATATATTTTTTTGTTATATGTTCCAACCGAGACCCCCCCTCTCACGAGGCCTAAAACGAGACCCCCTCTCCCACCCTAACTAGACCCCCCCTCCCACCTCAACAACATCCCTATTCATATGAATATTTTGATTCTCATGTCTATATCATTTTCCTTCATGACATCTTGATCTCCTAATATTTTTTATTGATAAAATATGTCATTTTTAAAAAAAAAATATTTTTCCAACAAATCAAAGCTACTCTTTATTAATTTTCTTATTTAACAACTTTACTACTTCCGTCTTCTTTTTATTGAGATGCTCCCATAGGAAATTAATTAAAAGTATATTTCCATTTTACTCGATAATATAATAAAAATTTATGAGTCAACAAACTCATATAACTTTTTATTTAAAAAAAAAAGTTGTAATCACTTTATTAATCTATATTAGAAATATGATTGATTTTAAAAATAAATTTTTCCAATTTTCTATAATTATTACTAATAACATTTACATAGAAATTAATAGTTATGCAAAAAATTCATTTGAAAGAATATTAAAATAGAACCTATCTTAAAACATATTATAAAAATAAGTTTGTGAAGGGACTGATTTAAATCTAATCAACTACTTTATTTTTTATGATAGTTACTTTGAAAATAATAAAAATTTTTAAAATAGGTTCTATTTTAATATTCTTTCAAATGAATTTTTTGCATAACTATTAATTTCTATGTAAATGTTATTAGTAATAATTATAGAAAATTGGAAAAATTTATTTTTAAAATCAATCATATTTCTAATATAGATTAATAAAGTGATTACAACTTTTTTTTTAAATAAAAAGTTATATGAGTTTGTAGGCTCATAAATTTTTATTATATTATCGAGTCAAATGGAAATATACTTTTAATTAATTTCCTATGGGAGCATCTCAATAAAAAAGATGACGGACATAGTAAAGTTGTTAAATAAGAAAATTAATAAAGAGTAGCTTTGATTTGTTTGAAAAATATTTTTTTATTAAAATGATATATTTTATCAATAAAAAATATTATGAGATCAAGATATCATGAAGGAAAATGATATAGACATGATAATAAAAATTTTCATATGAATAGGGATGTTGTTGAGGTGGGAGGGGGGTCTAGTTAGGGTGGGGAGGGGTCTCGTTTTAGGCCTGGGAGAGGGGTGGATGGGGGGTCTCGGTTGGAACAGTTATATTTCAAATTTCTTAAGATATTTAATTATAAGAGTTCTCAATATATATAGAATTTGATGATGAAATATTTTAAATAACTTTTAGCCGTCTATAAAAATGGAAAAGAATTTAAAACGATGTCAATTTAAATTAAATTTTATAAAATATTTTTATAAATAATATTAATTTTTAGGTTTTATTATATTTGCCCGTCTATATAGTTATATAACTTATTTTTGTTTTCAAAGGAATAAAACAGACAAAAATATTACAATAATTTAAAAAATAAGTCCCCAAATATAGATTTGGTAAATTTCAATTATGAACTTCTTTTTTTCACAAAATATTAATATTTAAAAATTATATTTCATTTGAATAAATGTTAAAGTTATTTTAAAGTACTTCTTGCTAAATAATTTATTAATAATAAAATATAAATAATTATTAAATTATGTTTATACTAAAGAGAACTGTGACGATAATTCTATATGGCAAACATTCCGAATAAATATGATTCCCCTAATGGGTTCGAACCTAAAGCTCTTTCAATAATGAAGCACTACTATGTGTGAAGTTACTAATGGACACGATAATGACCATTGAGAAACAGACAGTGTAATTTTTTATGAAGAAATTTATCTACAAGCTTACCCTACTAAATACCAAATACCTAATGTATTCAATGACGACTCAAACTGAGAAATGGATGACGACGACATGGAATCCTTCCCTCTAGACTCCATCCCTCTAGAGTATAAATAGGTAGCTCTATAAAATGAAGTCTTTGACTGTTATAAAAAGATCTCTCAACTATAGATGAAAACAGTTGTATGTAGCAAGTTCTAGAATCACCATTCTACTTCACGGAACTCAATAGGCAAGTTCCTAGCCATACACGTACTACAGATTTCTCTCCCTAATAGTAAGAAGTATTTTAACAACTTTTCAGCAGTCTTGTATGCAAATAAGAAATACCTAAACTTAACTCTTAAAACACTCTAATTGTTTAAGAGCAATTGAAAAGTTAACCCAGAGATATCAACACGAACCAAGAAGAAAGATTCTTCCCTAATAATCTTTTTAATATCACATAACCCAGAGACCCCTAAAATAAAACCCCACTACCTAATAAAATAGAGATAGCTTCTAAAAACAAGAAAGGAACCTCAGAGAAAAATATTTTTAACCAAATTCTAACAAACCTATTAAGAGACCTTACTTCTTTTATACAATTAAATGAAGTCAACCAGACTCCCTAAGAAATGATTAGGAAGTCATAACCTTATCTACACAAAAGGAAGCAAGCACCAAAGAAAAAGGTCAAGAGTTACCAGAGGAATCACTTCATAGAAAATTTAGACATTATATAAGTCTTAACAAAGGGTACTAAATAGGGGGTCTACAAATACGTCACGACTAGAATATTCATCAGAATCTGGCCAGATTCTGATAAACACTTCAACAGAACCATAAACAATATAATAGTAACACCTAGTCGTTGAACATTTAGCTAGATATATTACACAGAATAAAAGAAGTATTAACAAAATTACTAATGAGTGAGTTCCAAAATTTCCTACCAAATGAAATTAGATTTAATCTACTTCAAAGATAAATTAACGCTAAATAAGTTAACATTGATCCCCAGTTCGAATAATAAGAAATCTAGCTAATCAATCAACTCAGCCCATTGTTCCAAACTGAGTTGCAATTAAGAAGTATATGAGAAAGAGCTCTTCTCGCCAACACACTTCAACAAAGTGCAAACGAAAATCAATTTTTTGGTTAATATCATAAAACAAACCATTCAACCTTTACATTAAGAACAAAATAGAGACACAGGAAAAAAACATAGAAAGAAAGAGAAATGGTTAGACATATATGAAAGAGAAGTTAATTTGTTTAAGTAAAATTAGTTAACGTCCATATTAACGAAATCATAAATAACTAAAAGGGATTGTCTCTTAACATATTACTATATATTATAGATCGGGGGTCCCCAGATACCTCAATGTGATTTTATTATTATTATTATTATTATTATTATTATTATTATTATTATTATTATTATTATTATTATTATTATTATTATTATTATACATATTATTAATTATTAGTTAAATCGATTATCTCATTTGTTTCTTTCTTTAAATGGCATAATGTATAATAATTTTAAATCAAGTGTTTTCTTTTATCATATTATATCTAAAAAACAATATAAATTATTATAACTAACAGTTACTTGTGGATCTTAATGTGGTATTTTTGCAACCTCTTTGTCTATTTTCATTTCTTTGATAGAAGAACAGCAAATCTGTATTTAAACTCTTTCTATTAGTTAATTTTTTAAATTCCCAGATTTATAAATGAAAATATTGCCATAATAAAAAAAAATAGGAAATATTTAAGTAGTTTAGTGAGGTCGAGTTATTGTTTTGCAAGGGGATTGAGATTGTGGAGGGAAATCCAAATCCTCGAAAATGCTGTTTTTATTATTTACTTGGAACATTCAGAACAAATAAATTTATATAATATGATACATTATCTAAATTATTTTCAAAAAATAATATAATATAGATTGATATATTATTTTGTGGTTATCTTTGTGATATATTATTTTGTGGTTGTAGCTTATATCTACTAAGTTAATAATTTACTATTCACCCCAAATCTTGTGAAGTTATATGATGCAAACTATATAAATTTCAATTAAATTAAAAATACTAGTTTATTTTATAGGGAATTGAGCGAAGCATATTATATTTTTAAGAAAATTAATTGAAATATAATAAAATTAAATTTTTATAATATCATTTTTTTTATATTTATGTCATTTTTTACTGATTATCTCTTTTAATTTAAACAGATAAATCAATTATTGATAGTTGCATTATAGTGGAAGTACATTAATTTGAGATATAATTATTTAGCTTAAAATATTAGGGAGGGTTATCAATAGCCGACTATATTATAAAAATAGTTTAATTCTGAAAAAATAACTATATCAATAAATATTCTTTAAAAGAATTCTTCAGTTCGTTTTATATCTATAGTTTTTCAATAAATGTTCAAAACTTTAAAATTAATGAGAAAGTATAAATAGTTTATACTAGAGTGTGATGATTAAAAAATAAGTGAGGCATAATGTTTTTTCATAAAATTTAATTGAACTTAGATTAATTATTAAAATTTATAAAAATTAAATTATTCCAAAATACTTTTATCACATCTATATTAATAAGAATGAATATGTTGATATTTGAGAATTTAAGATGTTACTTATTTTTTTAATAAATTATAATATTTAAATCAAATTTTACTTGAAAAAATCTTTTTTGAAATCTATTTATAATTAGTTTCATTTAATTATAAAAATATAATAAAAATTGACAGTATTCAATTCTAAACATACTTAAACATTTAAACTAGTATAGTAATAACTGAGTTGTTCTTATCGAAAAAATAATGTCAGTATATATTTCGAGGAAATAATATTTTTCAATTTATTTTAGTATTATGGTATTTGTTTATGTAGTAGTAAAATGGGAAAGATAAGGATAAAACAATCACAACTTAAATTTAAATAATTTTAATTATTTTTGACACAATATTAAAATATTAGATTTAATTAACTTAACTTTACTAAATAAGTTTTTATAAAATAATCTAAGTAAATTCTTAATATCTCAATACAAATTTTTCATTTATTTTTATTAATATATCTATATAACATACTTAATTACTAATTTTTTATATTTCATAAATTATAAAATTATTGGAATGATAGGGAAATGCTTTTAAAAGTTTCACGAATCATTTCAATTCTATCAGTAATAATGACTTCTAACAAAAAAAAAGAATAATTGAAAAGTTTTATAGATATTAATATACTTTTTATTTCATTTAATAACGTCTATAATAAACTCTAAATTTGGTATAACAAATTTATGAAAAAATAGTATCAGTCTCTATAAAATTATTAAGAAGTTGTTAGTAAAAATTTTTTCTGTGTTTTTTAAAATATTATTAAGTTTTCTTTTTTGCCTAAATCATTATTTTATAACGGAAGAATTGTGAATAAATACATTTAAATTATAAGGAATAATTAATAATTATAATCAAAGATTTCTAATTTTAACATTCTAGGTTATTTTTCATGCTTATAGAAGTTCCTTAAACTCAAATGTTAATTCTTCTTCAAATATTTTAAGATAATTTCTTTTTGTTTAAATAGAACAAGTTTAAAATTTACAATAACTCTTCCACAAAGCAAATATTATAGTTTAAATATAATAAATTTGTAATTTAGTAAAGAGAAATTTATTTTATATTACAATGAGAAAATGTGATAAAAATAAATATATCATTTTGGTTAATAAATTTAAACCGCAATTATATGTAGATACATTATTTCTAATAAAGATAAACTTTATTTTATTTAATTTCAAATTAAACAATATCTCGTAATTCATTTTTACTTAAAATTAATATAAGTAATGAAAATCAATTTAAATTATAGGATATTGTGGAATAATAATTTAAAAATATTTAAGGGCATTAAATTTCCTATTAAAAATAACTATATATTTAATAATAATTTATTAATTTTCCTGACCATTCTAATATTTTATTATTGAATCTTTAGAAAAAGTAAAGTTAGAGTATTTGGTTTGGGGAAGTTTAGTATATATATAGTTGGGTTTCTCAATTCGGGGTATAATACCCATTTCTTGCAATTTTAGTTTTTTTATATAAACTCAAGAACTTTCTATCATTCAAAATTTTTAAACATATATATATATATATATATATATTAATTTAATCGGGGTTTATGATATATCTAATTAAAAAAGATTTATAACAAACTAAAATTTTAAAGAAATAATAAGCAATGAAGTTGGAAATATTAAAATTTGATTTTTCACATTCATAAGTGAATGTGTTAATTTAATATACTCACTTAGTTTGAACAATCTTCATTCTTACATTTAAGTATCAATCTTATAGTTTACAATTTTAAATTACTAAGAAGTATACAATTATATCACATTAATCGTAAAATTAGAAATAAAATTCAAAAAATAGTTGATACATTCACCATTCAGGTCATTTCAAATGTTCTTGAATAAATCAATAGAATTTATCAAATAATTAACTAATTAAAATCCAATTTATAAATCAAGATACTCTTGGCTGTAGTACTCTGGATAATTTTTATAAAGATTTTTAAGAGAAGGCCAGTTCTTTTAAAAATCCAAATAAAATTGCTAAATCCTCAATTTCAAGCTTTTGATATATAAAATAATATAAAATATAAATTTTATGAAATAAATTTTAGTTTTTTAGCAAAATTGAGATCACTTCAATATTAATCATAAAATAATATAAATTTAACAAATTTATATGCGAGAATGAAGCACCATACTCATTGAAGAGTTACTGTTTGAATCTTTGGAAGAGAGTGTTGCCTACATTTGAAATTTCAAAATCGTCGCCTTCTTATAATAAAATAGAATTATGATGAATATAAATCAATTATTTTATTTTTATTTTATGAGAATTCAATTGCTTCTTCCAGGATTAATATTATATGTCAATACTTAACAATATAGAATCATAAATTTAAATTGTGATTTTAAATTAAATTATATTTCTACATATAAAAAAAGGTTGTTGACGATGTCAGACTTTTGAAGATTTTTGAAATATTTGAGAGTCAGCCAAATGATGGCGGATACAATGTCTTCCTTCTAGCAGGAATAGAGTAAATCTATAGAATGCACCACGATTTAACTTATGAATCCCAAATATCTGAATAGTTCATCTTGATTTTTAAATTCACATAATTATAAATATACATTGTAAGACAAAAATACAAATTCCATTTAATTTACAATGTTTTTATTAATTAAAATCAATTTGTGATGAAAATTTTGATTCTATTAAAAACTTCATACTTAAAATTATATTACTTCAATTAAAATGTTTGTTAAATAAATATGGGTAGTAAAATAAAAAATATCGAGAATTTTATTCTTAATTAGAAATAAAAATTATGTTTCTCATTTAATTACACCCCCCACCTCTCTAATATCAATGTTAAAGTGTATCAAAATTCTGTATATAAATGAATTTTTAATATAAATTTATTATATTATAAATGATTTTTCTTTGAGATGATTAAGTCCTTATTTTCATAAAGAAATTATTTTAAGCTGGCACAGGCTTCATGTAAAATATTAGGAAATATTAAAATAGAATTCTATGCATTAAAATCATCGTAGTAGTGATTAATATAAATTTTGCAACCAAGAGTTTAAAGCACATCTTTCTCCCTTTCGAGAATTTATACATTAATATAAATTAGTATATTGAAGGTATACATTTGAATTTGGAAAATTATTTTAAATTAATAATTAAATATTTATTATTTATGGCATTAAACTTCTGGAAACCTATACAATATGGTACTTTTTCTATAGAGAATTCAAAATAAGCTGGACTTTATCAATGGTGGACACCAATATCGCATTCCTGAAGTGATATAACTCGATTTTAATTTTGAATGATTTGTTTATCTGATTTTGATTTCAAAATTAAAATCGAGTTATCTCACATCAGGAATGCGAAAGAGGGGTACCGCCATTGATAAAGTCCAGCTTATTTTGAATTCTCTATAGAACAAGTACCATATTGTATAGGTTTCCAGAAAGTTTACTGCCATGAATTATAATTATTTAATTATTAATTTAAAATAATTTTCCAAATTCAAATGTATGCCTACAATATTAATAAAATATCGATAAAATCATCTTAAATACTAAACTGGCATATATTTAAATAAATTTAAAAGAATTTGTTCTGCGGTGAATTTCCCGTGTGCTGCGTCTTTTATGAGCTGGTTCATCTTAATGGGTCGTGAATCCTCGAATTTAGAGGCTAAGAAGACGCTAACTAGTCCGGTTAAGTGCAATTCGTTTTTTTCCATCTTTATCCCGGAATCTCTTTTTACTCTGAAATACATATCTAGTATCTGGGTAGCAAGAATCTAAATATAAAGCAATCCATTTTATATTTATAAATGGAAAATATGCTCTCTTTTTATTTTTACTGGATGATTTAATAAAACTAAATCTAGTTGAATTATAATTATTACAAATAAGAACGTAGGTACGTGGGCTTTTTTTGTTAAGAACTCTAAAAACTTAAAGCATCCAATCTACCATGCGAATCCTGTGCATCTCTGTGATACCGTGGTGCTTCATGAAAGCAGCTTTTCTAATAATTAAACTATGAATTTATTGATAGTAAATCAAATACTTAGAAATAATCATTAACAATATTAAAAACCCCCAAAAAATATATCAATTTAGAAAGATTGAATTAATCTTACAAAAAAATTTATAAAATAGTTAACTATATTTTAATATTGAGCTGGATCATTGTTGATAAAAAGATTGTAGCTACTGTTTACTGAATTGGCGATTGAGCTATTCAGTATTGATTGAATACCACTTCCATTAATGCCGCAAGATTAGCTCTGTTTTGCTAATTTATTAATTGCATAAATACTTATATATTATTATATTTAATGTAAGTAGTAAAAATTGTTAAAATGCATAAATATATATTTAATTTTGCAGGATTCACTCCTCCATTTAAGCACATTCCAGAGGCTGATAAATTCAATTATCCAAAATTAAATATCAATTTAACAACAAATATATTATAAACCCATTGAAACATATATACTTTAAATTCTTATATATTAGTTTATTGTAAAATGGCTTAGTGTAGAGTATTAAAGTAACATGTAAATACATAAATATTAATGCTAGTTTATTAGTATTTTACGATAAATATTATTAAATATTTAGAGTCAGCCTGAGTAGACTGAGATTTATCGAGATTATTCGACATATTGCTGGAGGCATTTTTAATTCCGCCGGACAGTGATATGTCCATATCTTAACCTACAGCTGTAAAATTATCACTAAATTACAAATTTATAGATATTTAGGTTAAAATAGATTATTATCTTATAAAACAATTTAATAAATTCAATTAATTTTATATAAGCATTAAAGGTTAATTGGATAGATTATAAAATATTATATGACAAAATTAAAATCTTAATTAATAATATTTCTCTTAGACTTGGTGCACATTGCGAGAAAGGTAACATCTTCCAACGACTTTGGAGGACCCATTTCGACACAACTTCTGTCATTTATAATTCTATTTACATAATGAGAATTAAAAATAATGCTTATTATCAATGTTGTTCACATTAAAAGCTTTCTTTTAATATGAATTATATTTTCCTCTATTTTTGTTTTAAATATATATTGAAAAATTTATTATATATTTCTATAAGTCATTAGTTTTAAATTTAAGTATGTCTCTTTTGTTGTTCAATTTGTTGAAGAATTCTTCTGCATTCACTTTCTATCTCTTAGGTCTCTTTTTCCTTATAAATTATTTAATTTATAAATATTTTTATTTATCTATAGATATATATATATATATATATATAATTATCTATGAATTGTAAAATGAATTATTCTAAAATATAATTGATATTTTAAAAGAATAATAATCTTAAATCAATATATTATAAAATTGTATCCTTGTGTCCATTTGGGCTGTGTTCTCTTAAGCTACATCTTGTTAAACTTTAATATAATCTTGAAGTGCGATGTTATCGTGGCTCTCCCTCGCTTTTAAATTTTCCTGTCTAGCTGTGTCGGTCGGCTTCTTCATCTCATTCACATAAATTTATATGTTAAAAAAATAATATAGAGAAGGTGATGTTATATTTTGGAAGAAAATAAATAATAATAAATAAACATGATATTATTGAAACAGTTCATAAACTTATTGATAACACTATATTCTTATTAAAATAATATTGGTCCTAATTTCAACATATAAGATTCAGTTAAATATAAATATATTAATATAAGATTGAACTTTTAGATAAAAGGATCATTTTCAATACTAGATTCAAAGCAGTCTGGTCCTTGCATTTTTGTGAGGTCATTTTTTCTAATATTTATTCAAAATAATTCAAAATTAATTATTTTAATTGTCCGAATTTCAACCTAAAAATAAATATAAACCTCAATTTATAAATTGAATTAAAATATAATATTGATATTAAAATCCTCAAGGTACATCTTCTTTTGGGAATTTAGGTTATTTTACGGAATTGAAGGCCTTTAAGAGCTCATATAAAATTGAATAAGTTATATATAAAATTATGTATAAAAAAAGTGAGATAAATAAATTAAAAAACATATTTCTTTAGTTCTTTAATTACTCATCAACTTCTAAAGATAAAATTTAAATCATATTGAATTATTATATGATTAGACTTTATAATGGAAGAATCTTTGAAATTGATATGAATTAATACTATAAGATAAGTCACAGTCAGATTTTTAAGGTCTTGGAATATTTGATAGATAAACAACTTTTAATTCGTTACTTTTTATTAATAAAATTAGGAACTTTCTTTATCAAATTAAAATATGTAATAAACTCGTTTTAAAAATAAGACTTAAATTGTTGAATTTTTAGTATACCCCAGTAATTTTAATTTGACTATAAAATTTGGAAATATTTTTATTTCAAATTTCTTATGATAACTCATTATTAATTTTAATTGTCTTGCCTTTTCATTTCTAAAATTATTATATTTCAATGATAATTAATACTGAGTATTGAATAAATTTGTATTTTTATCTATTTTGATAAGGCAAGTTGTGAGGAATCTTGCATTTCTCCAAGCTTGTTGTTCTAGAGCATTAATCATTAAAATTATTTTGTAATATAATTTATAAAAGAAAAATTAATTATTCAAAATAAAATATTTAAGCAATCTTATCAAATTTGCATGATTTGACGTGGCATCTTGCATCTAATAAGAATTCTAAGTTGTACAGTTTGCTCTCATCATGATAGTGATTATTACTAAATATAAATGGTTTTTAATAAAACTAAAATTTTATTTGGGAATTTCTTATTTCCAATAATTTGATAGAATCATATCTAATGTATTAAATATTATATTGCATCTAAGATTACAATTTATTATGTAAAAAAATGCTAAATATCTTTAAACCTCTATTAATTTATTTAGAAATAAATGTTGAAATTGTGAATCTAACAAAAAATAATCATTAACTTAGTGTCAATAATTAATGAATTATATAATATTATTACGTTTATAATAATTAAATTTTTTAATAAAAAATTACTTTATTTTGCTTTTCCTACAATATTATTTTAATATACTTATTTAGTTAAACTAAAGTCAGACTTTTTATACTTTTTATACAATCCATACATTTAATTTTGGGAATTAATAAATATAATTATTATATCGTTTTCTAAATTTTTCTATTAATATTACTAAAGTATTATAAAATTGGATTTACCAAAAGATTATTAAATCAAAACCAAAATTCATATTCTTGTAATTTGTATCTTTACTATATAATTATAATCAATTCCTTTTAAAAAAAATAAAATAATAAATTCTAAGAGTTTTAGAAACAAATTAAGGCAATCTCTAAAATATAATTCTCAATATATTTTTCTTTAAATACTTCAATCAAGTCTGATAATTATAATTCATAGAAATTATATATTTTTATCTAAATACATACTATTAAAGTCTCACAAAATTAATATCCTTAAGATTATTTTATATTAATTTAAATATCTAAACTTCAACTATACTTGAGTAATAAACATTGTAGCAATTCATGCAATTATTTAGAAAAATAAACTGTTAATTATATTTTTTTATATGTAATATGATAAATCATTGAAAATGTTTTGAAACATTAATTTTTATTCAAAAATATATTTAGAAATTTTAGATAAAAAAATTATATTTTAATTTATTATTTTAATACATAAAATAATATGTTAACTTAAGAAATAATCTGACAATAATAAATTTGAATATAGAAATCTGAGAAATTATATATTTGTAATAATTCACTAATGAATATACTAATTTATATGAGTTTTATTTAAGGGAAATATTTCAAACATAGAATAAGAGATTACAAATCAAAACTCAATTTATATATTTTAATTGTCTTATTCTTATTAATATCAAATATCTCCTTATTTTTTTAACTTTCTGCGATGTAATAAAAATTAAGATCTTATTTATTGGATTTGTTATAGAATTAATTAGAATTTAATTGAATGAATTAGAATAAATTAAGTTCATAGTAATATATAATAAAATATTATTTTTTCTAATATAAAAAAATCTAAATATTCATATCAGTATTCTGCTATTTTAAATATTAAGCAGGAGTATTTATACTAGAAATTTAACTATCAAAACAAATAATAAATAAATTTAATTCATTTTGATAATACCACAATATTAATATATCTAATTTTTAAGAAAATAATCAGTCTTCTATTATCTACACTATTATTAATAGCGAGAGGCGCTTTGGAATAATATAAATGCAGAGATTTTTTATTTAAATAATTTAATTTTTCAAATATTAAAAGTATTCCTTAAATTTTAATTTGTAATCCTTATTATTTTTTGAAGTAAGATTATTATTCAATTAAGTGCATAAAATCATTCATTTGTATTTATAATGACTAATAGAAAAATATTCTTATATTACTGAATAAATACTTAAAAAATTAAGAAAATTATTTAGAAATAAAAAACTAAACTAAAATATAATGGAGAGTGATACAAAATATCCTAAATTCTCTCAGATTCAAGATAATCAAGAACTAATCTACCCAGTTAATAAGCAGTCACTAGTAGTCTTAAACAAAATAATCGATGGAAGTTCTACATTGAATATGGGGAGTACAATATATAAATTTAGACTTTTTAATGCAATTTTTATTGAAATGAATTTATATTTAAAGAATTAAATGAATCAAATTTAAGCTATAATTTTAAAGTACATTAGCAAACTAATCGCCAGCTTTTAGATAGAGCCATAACCTAGATGAAAAATATAGAAAAATTTTCATATTTAGAAATTTTAGTTTGTTTTATTATAAAAATACAAATCAATTAGAAAACAAACATTTAAGAATTTATTTTTACTTGAAAATAAGAATAATGTGACTTCTTCGTGTTTATCAAGTGAAGTAAAACTAAAATTACAAACCAAAATTAAGATGAAAATTTTATCAGTTGCTTAAAAGCTTCAATTAATTTAAATTATGAGAAGAGGAATAAAATTTAATCTTTATAAAAGAACATGTACTTAATATTATATAAAATGAGTTTAGAACAATTAATTATATTTGTTATTAAATTGGAATATTATTTTCTCAAGAAAAATATTGGCTACCAATAAAGTGATTTTAAAATTAAAAGAAAAAATTTTAAATATTTAATGAAGAAAATTTTTCACAATTGCAATTACGATAATCAATCTTAATTAACTAAATTAGTAATAATCAGAATCTTGTGGTTCAGCCTCGAAACTATTCCAATGATGTAAAAAGTCCTTCACTACTTAAGTAATGTTATTCATTATTTTAGTAAATATTTTATTTTGCATTTATTAAATCTATTTATTTTTTTAAAAATTAAAAGTAATCTCTTTTATCCCCATTCTAAAAGTAATCAAAAATAAACAGTCATAATCACAATTAGTCAATGTCCTCCCAACCCCAAAACCCCTTAACCTCAACTTAAAATGACTCCTAAAACGAGAGATTCCTCTCTAATTCACTGACTTATTTCGATAATTCATCCCTCTAAAAAAATAAAGTTAAGAATATCCAAGAATTCAAACTACGCTATCATAAATGGCAAAAATCTTATTTATAGTATCAAATTCAAGATTTCTTGCATAAAAAATAAGAAAATTTACCAGTTGAGTTAAATTACGAGTAATTTAGTAAAAATGGGTTAGGACAGAGTAGTTTGAATAATTAAGCTAAATATTAATAGTTTGTTCAGAATTTTATGGATAAAGTTTAGAAAATGGGGATCAAATAAAACCAGAAAATGATCCTATTTAAATTACAAATAAGAGATGCCTATTTTATATCATAAATATTAAATTAATAAAAGTATTATTAGAAAATAATAAACAACAGCATGAGAGAAGGGAACATCCAACCAATCCATCTCGGTTTAAAATCTTAATTTAGTAACATTAGTAAGGGTAACTACAACAACTCATTTTATTAATAAGACGGCTCTTTGACTACAAGTTATGGTAGAAGAAACATGCGATCTATAACAACCGAGGGAAAACTAAGACCAAAATTATAAAATGATATTAAGCAAACTAATTTTACATTTGGGGAGGGACCATCTCATAATAATATACACTAGTAAAATATGTCATATTAAAGCGAAATGGAGACAGATTATAATGTCAATTTAATAAGCAACCCTAATTAATAGACGAATTAATCATGGTAGTAGCACCATTAACTTAACTTGAGAAATTAAACTACATTTCCTGGAATGAGAAAATAAGGTGATATATTGTAAAAATAGTATTAGTAATAGCTATAAGGTAAAGATGGGGCTTAACTTAAAAATTAAATAATCAGAGATAAACTATAGAAAATTAAAGATTTCTAGATTCCATAGAAAGAAGAAGGCAATTTTATTGAATAGCATTCAATGTATGATTCATCTTCCCCTTTTACTTTTATAATTTTATTATTTTTACTAAAAGTTTTAATATAAGAAAATTTAGAATACATTAATATATCTTTACTGGTAGGAATGAGTTAACAATGACAAATTTTTAATAGTTTGCGAGTAATTAATATCAAACAAGACAATAAGCATCATTTACAAACACTTTTCAAAATTTAAAAAATAATCATAACTAAACTGCTTCTTTTACTTTGATTAAATTACAAAACATCGACTAATATTTTCTTTTCTTTTCATAAATAAAGATTTTCATTTATATGATTTAATAATAGATAACTTTGCAAAAGCCCTTAAAATCTAGTTTCAACTCAAATACTTATAACTCTTCACATTAAAATTCTAAATTAATTTAAATATTGATAATTAAAATTTATCTCATATAGATTAACTTTATATTATGATACAAATTCCTAACTTATCCCAAATTTCAATCAAACATTTAACAAATAAATTCCACAACAAAATAGTAAATAGACGAATAAAAATATAGTTACTAATACCTCAGATTAGAACAAATCTATATATAAACTTATGAAGTAACAAACTAAAAATAGTTCCATAAGCAAGATTGACAGTCACGAATTTGATGTCAAATTTTATAAATTATAATATATAATAAATTGCTTGTTTTTAATATGAAATTTATCAAAGATTTTTGATTAAAATTAATAAAAAATACAATAATAATTTTACTAAAATTTAAGTAAATTCCATAGGTTCTTATCAGGGTCATTCAAGAATAAAAAATAGGCTTTGCAAGTGCAAGAATTGGAAGACGATCTCGAGGAATTTGAATGCAAAAGTATCAATAAAAATTAAGAAAAGACCTAATCATTTTAACATTGAATATTTATATTTTTTTAAGAAAAGGTCTATTCAATTTTATTCATTAATGAATCATTGTTGGAAGATTTAAGAGTGAAGCAGAGAGAGAAATTTAAGAATTAATTGAAGTTAATAAGTTAAAAAGTGTTGCCAGTAAAACGAAGAAATATTAATGTAAATGACGATATTTTGTAATCACTCGGCTAGAAACATCCAATCACCAGCCATGGCATTAGAAATAATAAATCTTTAGGAGGGAATTTAAATCGTCGGGTATAAATATTTAAATTTATTAGTAAACAAGAATATTCAATCTAAACTTAGAGTTTCGTATTCTATTAAACCATATAAAATTCAAATACTTACAATTATTATTATCGGGTAGCGTAAAATAGGAATGAGATGCAGAACTACATGAGTAGACATGAATGCGAAAAAAGAAGTCTGTATCAAGAATCCATTTTTAATAAGACTTAAACTTCTAATTTTGAATAAACTTTTAAGAGTGACGATCTCAGCTACTTAATTGATGATAATCAGATGTATACAGAAAGACAGAATCCTGCTTATTTATTATTGTAGAAATACATTTGAATTTGGAAAATTAATTAAAATTAAATTAATAATAAATCAAAATCGTGGCAGTTAAAGTTGGCCAATTTGAACGATCTAGGGCTCATTCGATAGAGAATTTAAAATTAGCTTGACTTTATATTGGCGGTACTATTTTATCGCATCGCTGGAGCGAGATAACTTGAGTTTAATGTGAGGTTATAATTTATTTAATTTAGAGGCATTTAATTAAAGTGAAGTTATCTCGCTCCCTAATGCGATAAAATAGTACCGCCAATAATAAAGTCCAGCTAATTTTGAATTCTCTATCGAATGAGCCCTAGATTGTTTAAATTGGCCAACTTTAACTGCCACGATTTTGATTTATTATTAATTTAATTATAATTAATTTTCCAAATTCAAATCAAAACCCCAAAACCCCTTAGTGAGGTTTATAATTGTTGATTTGTAGGGTATAGTTGGGGTCTTATTGGGGTTAGTAGAGAAATTAGGCCAATTGCAAAATGAGAAATAGAAATTAGCGAAATTTAGGGTCTATTTATGATGAGAAATATTTAGATTTACTACTTAAGCTTAGGTATGGTAGGAGTATTAATATAGACTAAGTCAAAGCAGTAATGAATTATACAGCTATAGCAAAGCTTTTGTGCAAGAGTGCCTCAACAGTTAGGTATCATTGCTTGTTGGCTGTTTAGCATTATACTTCAGGCACTTGAAAGCATCCTGCAAGAAAATAAAAGTTCTCACAGCACCATATTGACTACCTCTGTGATTCGAAGACTTTAAAGTATTGGGCACACTTTCCACTAGATTAGCGAGCTGTGATGTTTCATCGCAAGTTTCCTGTCATGCGTATCTCTCCATAAACTATAGCCAACATTTATAAAAGAAATGGTATTACTTTCAAGCTGTCAACAGAGTGAAGAGAGTGATTGATTTTACAGTGCCATTTTATAGTAATAAATTAAAACTATATATATGATTAAATGCAGAGGGCTATTGACAATAACATCAAGTTCATACACGCTGATGAAGCTGTGTTTACCTTCAACACCTTTATTGATAAGTCTTGGTATAAGAAGTATGATAAAATAGAAGTCTACGATCAGAAAGTAAAGGTTGTAACCCATGCAATTTTAGCAGGTATTAGTGAAGACTCTGGCTTAGAAAGTTATGTTATTCATCCTCGCTCTATTAAGCGAGAGTAGCACATAGAGTTCCTACATAAGCTGAGAGATAAATACAATGATTCAGAGATCATCCTGTTTGTTGACAACCTCTC
>ARYC01005362.1:0-11032 GCA_000711775.1 Oxytricha trifallax | reverse complement strand
AAATCCTATTCATTGCTAAGTATAATAATTTAATTCACTAAAAGATAGATCAAATTAAAATACATTAAAAAAAGATTTATTTTAATTAAGAAATCTGGTAAGATTTACAATCATAAAGAACATTATGTGTATATTCATTTATCGTGAATTGCAATAAATTAATGATTTATTTTTTACTAAACTTACATTAGAAAAAATTTACCATGCTTTGTAATAGAAAAAATATTAAAAATATAATAATATTTTTTTAGTAAGCTGATTATTAATTCTTATAAAAACAGTAAAACAGAGTTTACATTATTCTTGATACATCTGATTACTATTGTAATATATTAAGAGAATTAAATATTACAAACAAACATTTCTCGATTATAATTTCCCTTCTTGCTGTAAACATAACGAAGCAATTGCCATGTAATTAATGACCTCGCCAGAATGAAGTGAAGTTTTTTGAAAAAGTAATAAAAAGTTTACCATAAATTTCAAGAAATTTAATCTATTGCTGAGATATTAATAAAAACTATGTCACTATAAAAATTATTTTGCAAGAGATCACTAAATTATTGAAAATTTAAATTCTAAAAAAAGCGAATTAAATTTAGTTTAGTTAAATATTGCTAATTTACCAATATTACTAACAATTTGTAAATTAGAAATATTTAAACCCATCACCTTTAATTAAATTATTGAGAGATTTTATTTGTAGGGTATAGTTTGGATTTTATTGGGGTTAGCAAAGAAGTTAGACCAATTTAAAAAATGAGAAAAATAAAGAAGCAAAATTTAGGGTCTAGCTAAGATAAGGTTTGAGTATTAATATTGCCTAAGTCAAACGAGTACAGAATTATGCAGCTTTAGCAAAACTCCTATGATTGAGTTCCTCAACTTTTAGGTATAATTGCTTGCTAGCTGTTTAGCATTTTAATTCTGGTTCTTAAAGTCATCTTCCAAGAGAATAAGAAAAGGTTTTTCACAAGATTATCCTCTAATTCTTTAAAGAGTTAGATATACTTCTCGCTTGATTAAGAAACTTGCTTTTTCAAAAATAAATTTCTCAAATTTCATTTCAGAAAGGACTATATAAATATTTTAGATTAAATGTGGATAGAATTTCACTTTAAATTTTTGAGTATTTTCTTTTTGTTTCTTATAAATCAAATTCCCCAAAAGTTACAAATTAAAAATTTATAGAATTAAAGTAGGTTCTGAACCTTCCTTAGATAGATTTTAAAATTTTATATTCTCATTTTTTTTCATTATGTTCTTCTTAAATAATATTATGAAATTGAGTAGCGATTCTTATTAGTTTCCTTAACATCTCTTAAAATAACTCTCTCTCTCAAAGTGCTTAGAACACTATAGAAGAAACTCCTCTCTGGTAGTTTATTAGAGAGTTGTTTCTTGGTAGGAAGGTAAACTACAACTTCCTCATCTTACATGGCATCGTCATAAAGATAAGTGACTGAAATCTCAGGGTAGTTGGGAATTTCGATTAGTTTAATGTCTTTATTTTTAAAAGCTTTCTTCTCCTCGCAAAGTATTGCTTTCAAGAATGAAATTTTGGTATTCCATCGTTGGAAGGAATAAGCCAACTGTTTAAGATGTTAATAGCCGTCAAGTTATCTTACCATGTAAAGTTAGGTATCGATAGAGATCTTCCTTACTTCTGAATCTTGATATCATTTCTTGAGCCTCGACTTTTCATTTGATCATTGAGTGATTCCATCTTTGTTCCTCTTCCTATTAATGAATTTCAAATTATAACTTATAGACTTCTGGATCCGATTGGTTCTCAAGGAAAATATTTTTTATATATTAAAAAATATTACTTTATGTATTTTAATGAAATTCATATTGTTCGAGGCATCGTGACTTTATTGATAAATTAAAAATACCTAATATTTAAGGGTAAATATAGAACAGTAGTTAAATTGAAAATTTATACAAAGAAAGCATCAATTAAGCCAGTTATTTATCTTGAAAAATTTATTTTATTATTGCTTGTGATTATATTGCTTTAATGACAGAAAATTTAAAACAATATTAATTTTAAATATTATATTCGAAATATCTTTGTTGATATGATAAAAGGCAAATAGAATTAGTAATTATTAAATATAATATCCTGATAACCATGTAACAACAACCATTCTACGATCCAAACCAACCTCAATATCAACAGCAGCAACCCCCTGTTTATGGTCAGCCTTAGTACTATCCACCTCAACCAATGGCTGGACAACCAGTCGTCTATCACTAAGGAGCTCAACCAGCTCATTATGATGGCCATCACGATCTCGAACATCACAATACCCACGACACAGCTCCTCATCACAATTAAAAGAAGATCAAGGCAAAGCCTTACAGAAACAGAAACTTCGTGTTCGTGATCTTAACCCTCCTCATAATCATTGCTATCACAATTCTGAGTCAAAGATGGTTTGTCTCCTTAGCAGGAGGTATCTTCCCTTCTGTGAATCTGTGGTTCTTGTTAATGAGTAAAAATTCTAAGATCAGTTTCTTGAGATGCAGAGTCTGCGTGGTGTGTATGTTTGGTTCGGTTTCGAAGCCTTCTGGTAAGTTGTACAACTCATTCTTCTCATCGTAGGTGGAGCATTTACTGCAGCATCTGGAAGTGGACAGGGCATTGCAGTCTTTGCTATCGCATTCGTTTTGGTGCTCATTCAATTGTGCCAAGGCATCACCTACTGCCAGTATGTATCTGTTCTAACTGGCAAGTATTGGGATAAGATTCATCAAAACCAGGGATATTCAAGAGCTCATTGAGTTACAAATATCAGATATTTATGAATCTGAAATTAATTTATATGGAATCTGCTAAATAATGAATCTATTCATTAGTAGTTAACTCCTAAGATTAAATAATAATTCAATAATAGATGATTTTTTACCAATTATATATATATATTTATATATATAAATAGAAAACTTCATTTTAAATTAAGAAATCTGGCAAGATTCTTAATCATTTATCATATAACTCTAGAAATGTATGGTGAATTGATAATTACTGATTTTTATATAATTAAGTTTAGATTAATGAAGAAATTTGCCTAAAATATTTTAAAAGGACAGCTGTATCAAAGCTACTCTCAAAACAGATGATTTATATTTTTAATACCACATTTTTTTAAATATTAAATGCATCCAAATGTTGCTCGGAAGACAACAACAAAACATCATGTTAACATCCTATTAACAAAGACACTTTGCTTTAATTAATACTTCTGGTGGCCCATTGAAACCACCCACACCACAGCCACCCAAGAAGTAACCCTCCCCAGTGGCTAAGGACGAGAGTGAAGCAGCTTCGATGGATTAAGCTAAGGAGTTTCTCCAAGAAATCAAGGGATACGTTGACGAACTAAATGATTACCAAGAGTGGCTCCCTAAGGTTATGCAGAGTGACAAGCCAGTCATTCTTGACTGCTATGCAGAGTAAGTTCATCATATCATTTTAAAAACATTTAAACGAGTTTATTGTTTGGTCATTGCTAATTTTAATCTTTAGATGGTGTGGTCCATGCAAAAAGTTGACTCCATTACTGGAAGATCTGACTGCTTCAGCCGAAGGCAAATTCAAGTTAGTGAAGCTAAACATTGACAACTTACCTCAAATAGCAACTGGCTTGAAAGTTAGAAATATTCCAGCAGTATTCCTCATTCATAAAGGCAATATTATTAAAAGATATGAATTCAAAATAATATAAACAAATTAGTGTGGCTAAAATTGATTAAAAAATGCTGATTAAAATTATATGCTAATTTAAAAATTTTATCAAAGAGGTACCAAGGAACAACAAAATAATATAGTATACAATTCCATGATTATAAATTTGATTTAATTAAATAAATTTATTTACCTGAAATATCTTAATAAGTACTATTATTAAATTAATCCATTATCATTTCTAAATAATCACTTTTTAAGCTCTTGATTAAGATCCTTGAATTGCGTATTTTTTTTTATCAACTATAATCATTAAAATTAAATTATATATATTCTTAAGTTATTCGCTATCAATTATTTTTAACAATGTTATTGATACTTTTGTGGGTCTCCCTTCTGAATAACAATTAAAGCAATTCATCGACACTGCCATTTTAGTGGACTCAATTGCCCATGATGAAAACATCATGCAGACAATTTTAGACAAAGCTGAGGAATTTATCAATAACAATGAATTAGAAAACGCAGAGAAAATATTCATGGAGGGCTACACCTATGAAAACTGGAGAGATAAATTTGGACCCAGGCTTCAAGTGGGTATCGCTTATTGCTTTGTGATTAATCACAGAGATATAAAGAAGTCTCAGGAAATTTTAGATTAAATCACAGAGCCCAAGAAAAAGGAACTTCCAGAATTCTATAAGGATCTCTTGGCCAAAACTCTAGCTGAGATTAATAACTTGTAAAAGAACCAAGCACCGTCAGAAGAAGAGTAGCAACTTATTTAGAAAATTGAGAATGACCCCAGCGATATGCAGAGTAGATATGACTTGGCTAAACTTCAATTTGAAAGTCAAAAATACGAGGATGCATTGGAATCATGTCTCTAGTCAATGTCAATACAGAGAAATTGGAATGAAAGAGCTGCCTATTAATTACTGCTAAAAGTCTTTGAAAAGCTTGGATCAAGCAATGAAGTCACTATCAAAGCCAGAAAGAGACTCTCGAAAATACTGTTTTGATGAAGAAATTAAGCAGCTTAGAAATAGTGTTTTTTAAATTAGTAATACAAAGTTTAATAAGTCTAAAGTTATAATATAAGCCTTAAATTAAATATAGGTGAAATATAATTATTTTAGCAAATTAATTTTATTTAAATTGAATGTTAAATATGATCCGCCTGATTATTTTAGATTTGTTTCCAAGAATAGGAATAATTAGGTAACATTTTTAAACGAGGATTGACTTTTTATTGAAAACAAATAGAGCTTAATCAAATTATCTATTTATAAAATATATCGATAAACCCTACTATTTCTAATTGTTAAGAAATATAAACAAATGATAAATATTTTTTATTACGATTATTAGCAATGTCTATGGTTGATTTCCCATTTTAATTGTATGAAATGGATAATGAAGTATGATTGGTATAATGTTTTATTTAAGTAAATTGAGGCCTTAGTAGAATTTATAACTACTATTCAAGAATTAATTAAAATATATATCAAATATGAAGCGAAATAGTCAGGAAGCTAAAAAGCAAGATCACGATGACATTGATTCTGATTCACACAGTATCAATAATATTCCAAAATTAGAAATAATTCATAAAGAAAAAAGACATAGATTTATAGATCATAAATAATTTAAGTTGTTCATTTTAGTAAAATTGAGATATCCTATCGGTTATCAGAAATTTTTAAAGATATGTCAATGCAGTAAGTTAATAATATATATAAAAATCTATTGTTTTTTTTTCCTCTTTTTTGAATTTAAAAAAGAGAAATAAGTTGGTATTATATTTAAATTAAAAGAAATAGATTAATATGAATAACAAATTTGATTATTTTATGTAATAATGATAACTCACTTGAACCAGGAATGAAAAGAGCTAAAATGCCTAAGAAGTCAAAGCATAGAATGAGAGCTCATATTAATCCAATGGGAGATCTCACAATTCCAGTGTAAGCAACTAATTCGGTTTAATTCAATCATATGATTTGGAATATTCACTCTACTTTATGATCTCTAATAATATGATATAGGCCAATGAACACTCAATATGTAGATTGGTCCCTTCATTACCCATCATTCTTTGGATTAGAAAATAACAACAGCGATAAAATGGTTTGCAACAGTAAGTATTTTAATGTTTCACATTAGTCTCAACATCATTTTTTAATTAATTTTAACATCAATCTTAATTAACTTATAGCTGGAAAATTCTAATTGAACTATGACACTAAGGTTGAAGAGCAAAAATCAGATATAGTGCCTACTATGGTGGATATAGGCTGTGGCTATGGAGGTTTGATGTTCGAATTGGCTAAGGAATTCCCAGATAAATTATGCCTTGGAATGGAAATTAGAGATAAAGTTACCAATTACGTTGTGCAAAAGATCAACTCATGCAGAATCAACTCTTAGTACAAGGACTATATGAATATTGCTGTGGTTAGAACAAACACCATGAAAACCATTCACAACTATAATAAAAATATATAATACTACTTCAATTATATTATTTTTAAGTTATATTTCTAAAAGGAATCTGTAAGTGTTAATTGAATTAAAGATTGAGCATAATAAATTATAAAATGAATCCCATATCTATTTCTAGATTAAGGATTATAAATAAAATCTTAATAAATTTAAAATAAAAATGCAAAAGTTTCTAGCGCAAAACATTACTCCCATTATTTTATGCTTGGATGCAATTTTGGGCTTAATCGTTTTAAACTACGTTCCTTGTAAGAGAATACTAAATTTTAAATATAATCTAAAGATACTGAAATCGACTGGGTAGCTTATATGCAATAAATCAGAACATTTTTGGATGGCGAGAGAAAATACACTAATTTAGTGGTATAATTAGAAAGTTATTTATTCATTTATTTTATAGGGGTAAACTGGTCCATGTGTATACCCAGCAGGTTATGTCTATCTATATTCTGTGCTTTACTTTTTAACTGAAAAGGGCACAAACATATTTGTAAATATGAAACATAAAATCATTCTTATTATAGAGGGCACAAATCATTTTCTATGTGATATATTTGTTCCAGCTGTATGTTGTGATATAAATTTATAAATATGCCTTCGCTAAAGAACAGCTCACAAAGAGACACATTTTAATGATGTTTTTGTTAATGTTTTCCAGAAGAATACACTCTATATTTATGTTAAGATGCTTCAATGATGTCATTTCAATGACTTATGCATATATCTCTATCTTCTTTTTGCAAAGATCTCAAGTTTTTCCAGCTCTACTGTTCTATACGTAAGCAAATTATTAAATTAACATTAAATATAGAACTGGATTATCGATAAAAATGAATGTACTGCTCTTCCTCCCAGCTCTATTAATGAACTTGAATTTCCACTTTGGACTGATAAAAACTTTACTTTCCCTTGTTTTTATAGTAGTTTCTTAACTTATAATTGGATTCCCTTTCATTCAACATGATGCTGATGCCTATTTTTCAAGAGCTTTTGAGTTCAAGAGAGTTTTCACTTTTAAGTGGTCCGTAAATTGGCAATTTTTAGGAGAAGAAGTAGCAACAGGCCAAACTTTATCTCAATTCCTTCTCATTGCTCACCTATCACTCTTGATCGTTTTCTTACTTTTCAAATGGACTCATATTGAAAGAGGCATAGCAAATTGGTTTAAAGAGATCAGACTAAATGAACTATTTAATTTGAATGCCCCTACAAGACAACTCGATGCAAACTATGTGGCTCAATCTATGTTTTACTGCAATTTTATTGGAATTGTATGCGCTAGAAGTTTGCATTATCAATTCTACAGTTGGTATTTCCATACACTTCCACTTATATTGAATAGCTGCACTCAACTCTAAGTTTTCATGAAGTACGTAAATATTTTGCAATATTATTCAAACTTAAAATTTTATTTTTGTAGAGTGGGATTGATTGTATTGATCGAAGTGTGTTGGAATATATACCCTCCAAACGAGAAAGTATCATTGGTCCTGTTTTCAGCTCATGTTGTTATCTTATAATAAAATGGAAATTAAATTATTTTATAATTAATTTATAATCAATATGCTGGTTCTAGGAAAGAGACATGAATCACCTTATGAAGAAATTGCTTCCCCAAAAAGACAAAAAATACCAATAAAGTTTGATTGAAACTTAATTTTATGGAATAATTAAGAAATTACAGATAAATTATGAATATCCTATCAATCTAATTAAATTATTCAAAACCACGATACTTTCTAATAGTATTGGCATTTAAATTTTGACATAATTTAGATGCTAAGTCTATTAATTGTCAAGTATTAATGCAAGAAAAATATTAATTTAATGATTTTTTTGAGTTTTGATTAATTATTCTTCTAGCATTCCCTTGCTTGCATCATAAATAGAATTATATTGCATCCCTTTCGATTTATTCCCTCTGCTTTGTGATATCTTTCTTGATATAAACAGCATGCCACACTGACCCTCCATTCCTTGCTACTTTTTGAGCTTCATCAGTGCGTTCAGTCATAAATTTAATGCATGGGTCGTCCTTGGTCTCTTCTTCTGGCACTCTTTCAAACATTGGGTGGAGTTCCATATGTTCAACTTCCCAATCATGGAGTTCTTTCACATCTGTTGCTGTGTAGATTTTACCACCTGTTTTCAGGGAATATGCATAGTCACTTAACAATTGAGTACTATATAGGCAATATTAGGAATAAAATATTATTTAAAGAAACTTACGTGATAATTCTTCTTCTGTGATTTTACTTCTTAAAATGAGGGTCAGCGAACAAAATGAACATTTTCTCAAGCTTTATAAAAAGATTAATAAAACTGCAATAAAAAACAATAGTCATTTGATGATCAATCTTTAATTCAATTAATTATTAACTAAGATATATCAGTCTATATTTATCTCAGATCTTCCTCCTAATATACTCTTGGTGCAATCTCCATTTATTCCATCTATTCCTGAATGTTCTAAGACTCTTGAGGATTTTATTCCTAGTATCTCTGGTTCTATCTCAATTATTCTGGCATAAAAGTTTAAAAACTATTAGTATCGCATTCAATACTATCGAAACAACACATCACTTCATCTTCTTCGTTGTTCTCTCCAAAAGAAAACTTTAAGCCATTCTGGTGCTCCTCGTTCATGAATATATTTGTGGTAGAATGGTTACTTTATTCATAAATGGTTTTTTGATAATGAGAAAAGTTATCGCTGCTCATGTCCAGCTGCTCGAGAGTAACGTCTTGCGTGAAGTAGTACCGCATCATACACATTAAAGAATTTTAGTTTAATTATAAATATATATATATATATATCACCTCTGACTGGAACTTTGATTTTGAATATTCATAAATGTGCTTCTATGCTTGACTATAAAATGAATGCTATAATATATAAATAAAGTCATTGTTTGGCATTAGAAGTTGATATGCCCAATTTGCTGCTGATTTCAGTATTGATTTTCTTGATTTCCTCGATTTCTTTCTCTAGTTTTTCCCTGGCTCTCTTCTCGTCATTTAATTGTCTTTCCAATGCTGAAATGTAGGTTTTTGAAGTTTTTATGCTTCCGTTTGCTGACATAACTGTTCTCTTGGAGTAGACTGATCTTGTTGCCCCACTCACAATTGATTGACTAAAAAATTAAAACTATGATATAAATTGAAACTTACCCATCTTCGTTTCTGTGCGATTTTTAAAGTTTGCTCTTCAGCAAAGCCTTGCTCTTTAAATTTTGATTTAGTAAAAATCTGTTTCATAAAGATCATGGAATATTTAATACAATTAAATTATTATTTACTATATTATTTACTAAAAAAAGCATTAATTGTGAATCATAAATGTATCTGAAGTTTATATTCTATAAAAATAATAAAATCATTTAAATATAATCCCTAAAAGTTATTTATTTTGGCTAATTCTAGCCTAGTGAATGAACTTCATCTCTTTGCTCATCTCCTTCATTGGGATTGCTGACTTCCTCTTCATCTTCTTGCTAATCTTCAACTGCTGGTCCACCCTCAAACCCGTAAATTTCATTGAATTTCTTCAATTTGTCTTGTGTGATAACACTTGCTTTATCATCTCTATCCTCAATATTCAAATCATGCCCAATCTTTTCAAGATCTTGTTCATCCATCATGTTAATCCTATCTAGAATCCTCTTCTTAAAGTAGCTAGATTGAGCTCTAGACTGAGTTTCAAATTTATCCTGATTGTGAGGTGCTTACTTAACGGATTGAGCTCCTATTGTACTTTAAGGTCCTTTAGAATAAGCAGACAAAGCCTCGTCTTTTTTATTGGCTTTACTGTTGTAATTCAATTGTTCATTAAATCTCTCTTTCTTGAAGTCATTGATGCTCTGCTTTTACTCATTGACAGCCATTTAAGACTTTGTCGTGGATATTTAGGATCTTTAATCCTTGGCCATGTAGCCAGCATGCTAGTAATATTCCTTAGGGATGTACACTTTCATGCCGCTATTGTTCTATTATTGCTGTTTATTTTTGTTGAAAACACTTCCTACTTGAGATCTTTAAGAACCAGCCGCCGATTTAGCTCTGTTTAATTTACTTCTACCAACGTAGGCTGCTCCGCTTGCCTGAGAAATTGCATCAAAATCTTAGTTTTAATGCTAGTTCTATTGATGAAGGATTGATTGATACATTTATTGGGGGTTATTTTGTTAGTGGTGCTGATGTGCACCGCCCAAAACGGGGTTGTTTAAGAGTTAATTCAAATGCTAGTTGGGGTCTTATTGATGTAGAAATTTCTAATTCACACTTGTTTTCCCACCTAATTACATTCAAATTTAAGAATATCATACCAAAAGTATAGGATTGCTTATTCTTGGATGAGGAAGGGAATCCTGACTGCTAGGATCTTCTCATTTATTAAATATATGTAAAAATATTATGGATTATAATTATTTTATAGCTCCCACCTGTACTGGGTCTATAGCTTGGATCAATCTGCATATAACTATAGAAGTTTCATTAATCTCAATTCATAAATGATAGTTGATGTATAAGATTATAATTCTTACTTATTGACACTTTCATACATAGTTGAAGGAATAGATCCAGCATTAAGCTCTGAACTCAGCTCAATTATTTTTAATACTTGTGTTTATTATAATAATTTTAAAAAAAAATATCATTTAAAGACTATGTTTAGTTGTCGGATAAGAAGCAAATAGTTTGAAGATGAGATACTCAATTGCAGCTTATATATAAATATATATATATGTATATAGAATAAGACAGTAAATTCAATAAAAATTTATATTTTTTAGAGAATTTATATTAATATTCCAAAATCTTGTCGAATTGCATTGG
>ARYC01005361.1:0-48944 GCA_000711775.1 Oxytricha trifallax | reverse complement strand
GAGAATATTATGATAAACTTCTCACCTGTAAGAGTGACAATTATTGACTTCAACAGAGCATTAAGGGTAGAAGCATCAAGGCTAGGAAGTGTTATGGGAACTCCAGGCTATTATACTGAAAGAGAAGACTGGAGAGATGGAGACTATCAATGGGATGTGTGGGCTTTAGCAGCAATAATAATAGAGTGCGACATGCCTCGGAATGATTACTACTCTACAAGGTGTGAGAAAGATGCTAAGTAAAGAATCAAGTAATTTATAGACAAAAACAGAGTATCTCAATCATTAAAATAAATGGGCAGAATCAATAATCTTAAAACCAAACTCTAGATCAGACATAACATTAGAGAAGATAGAGTTGTGGTTAAGTAAAATAAACTTCAGACCTCTCCTAAATGATCCAAAAGTGCATTTTGAGTGATTAAATTAAATACATTTACAATAATTTTCACATTAAAAACTATTAATAACCCCAACCCCTAACAAATTCCCTACAAATAAAAGCACTTATAAACCTCATTAAGGGGTTTTGGGGTTTTGAATAAGAATGGTAATTATTGATATTAACAAAAGCTTAAGAGTTGAAATATCAGGGCATTGAATTGTTGTGGGAATTTCAGGCGATTATAAAGAAATAGAAGATTGAGGAATTGGTGAAATGCATGGGCTTTTGCAGCTATTAAAAAGTGCAATATCTCGCAACAATTACGACCTCAAGGTGTGTGAGAGATGTTAATCATAGAATAAAGCTGTCTATTTTATATTCAAATCTTAATTAAATAATCAAACTTATGCTTAAACCACTTAATTCGCTTTATATCATCAACAGTTTCCAAATATTATTAATATAAGGAAAATAATTAAACATGATCTCTCGCAAATACTTTCAAAGAGTATGTTAATGGACTAAAAACTTTTTTTAAAACCATTTTTTATTATTTATCTGTATGGCATTGGTTATTATCACAATCATAAAAGCATGATCTATTTACTTTTCTGATAAAGAATACTAGATGTATAGTTATGATTAAATTTTTAAACGATAAATTTTAATGGATAGTATGCAACATCCTTATAATTCATGCACTATGTGATCTTGTATAATTTATTATTAAAATAATTCAATGTTTATTTATATTTATTAATTATTAACATTTATAATTTAACGATTAAATTTTTTTCAGAGGAGTTGACTCCGATTCTTCAAAAGGCGCAAACGCACCCTTGACCCCTGCTGTTAATTATTATAATTTAGTAAAGAAGGATAGGCTCTGTTCTTCCTTACACCGCAAGGGGTAACACCTCTTTACCCAATCTTATAAGATACTTATAGAATCTTTTTTGTGATACTTCGTGTTATGGTTTTTAATTTTTTTATACTTAAAAATATTTTGGGACGTCCTGGTAATCTTGGGATGTCCTAATGATGTTGGGACGTCCTGGTGATCCTGGGACGTCCTGATAATCTTGGGACGTCCTGGTATCATCACCCCTTTAATCTTTTAATCATACTCTAATCAACCCTACTCATGACATTGAGGCTGAGTTATGGTGCTTTTGTGACAACTGAACCTGAAAGAGTTGTAAGAGTTATAACAGGAACCAATATCAATTCTGTTTTATTCATGGCATATTATGTTTAAAATAATAACTAAAAAGATCAATAATATTTAATGTAGCAAGGGATTTACTGTTAAATAATTTATGAAATTTAAATTGCTTATATTTAAATTATTTTTACTAGTAAAATAAAAAAATGATAGAATTTTATTTTAATTTATAAATAAATACGTTTATCAAAATTTTCTTTTTAGATTTTGTAAATGCATAATCCCAAAACAGTTTAAAATTATTCAAAAATTATATATTTTAATTTCCTGAAGTTTCATATTTAAGTTAATGTTTTTGAGAGGAAAGTAAGATTGCTGCCAAATTTTTTACTATAATGTATTAAAATATCAAAATCACATTTTATTAATTGTTGAATAATTTTATCAAAATAATTATATTTAAACCCCGTTAGTCAATTAAGAATAAAGATTGGAGATTAAGAATTATAAAATTAAATATAATTATTATTGGAGTAAATATATTTATTATTGGCTAATTATTAAAACCATTGGCTCGAATAATTGTCACTATAAAATAAACCAATCAGGGTGCGTATATTTGTTTATAGCCTAATTATTATTAATTTTAGCCAATTATAATTTAATTTTAATTTTATAATTCTTAATCCCAAATCTTTATTCTTAATTGACTAACGGGGTTTTATTATATATGATATGGAATAATGATAAAACAATAAATTTTAAAAAGAATCATGCAAACGAATGTTTATAATTTTATTTGTGTTCTTACTTATATTTTTACAATTTCTTTCGCAACAAATTATAATATTGATAGGACTAATTGTAGAAATGTTCAATAGATTTGTATGACTAGCAGTGAAACTGATAAAATATTGACATTTTGCTACAAAAGAAATTATAAAAATTTTAAATTAAACGCTAATAAAATATTATAAACAATTATTTGTTTGATTCATTTAAAATTATAGCTTTTATCATTTTACTTATTAAATATAATAGATACAATAATATTGATAGTATAAATCAACACTTAAAGAAATGTTATTCAATTTTTTAATTCTTTTTTTATAAAAAAATTGATAAAATCTTTTCTTGCCTAAAAGGGACATTCCGAAATTTACAACTTAATGAAATTTTATGAAGCAAAAATTTAATTCAATATATTAATATTTCATTTAGTCTGATCAAAATATATTTATTTAATGCTAATTTAAATATCAAACTAATCTTTTTTATTATTGTTAGAGTAGGTGAATAATTTATTTTTAAAATTTCGAATAATAAAATTATTAAGTAAAATATTTAAGACATTCTTATATTGATTATTATAAGTATTCAAAATGAGTAAGTGATTTAGAAACCTTGAAACAACAACACCTTACCCTCAAGGATAAAGTGCTAGAAACATGCCTCCTCGAAGAAGCCACTGCTACCCCTGCACAAGACAAACATTGGTCCCAAAGTTGCATTACTCTGTCTATTAAGAGACAGGATATTCGATTAGAACAGATACAGATTAATCACTGAACCAGAGCATCTTGAGACTAAACCTCACCTCGGAATCACTCATATTTAATACTGATTAATATATAATATATGTAGAATTAATGTTTATTTCTAAATTTTTCATTTCCCTTGCCATAAGAGATTCACCACCACTACCACTAATAATAATAGTAAAAATTTCTATCTTATTTTTAAACGTAAATTTAAAGAAAAATTTCTGATTTTAATAAAATTAAAAATAAATTTAATATTTATTTTTAATTTCTGATTATAGATAATAATAACTTGCAAGAAATTCATGATGCTAGATCTGCTTTCCAAGTACAAATTAATATTTTTTTTATTTGAATATTTTAATTTGTAAAAAGATTTACACAATATTTTTACTATTACCACTTTTAATTATCCAAACATGATATATTATAAAATGGAAAAGGCATACATAGTTGTTTAGTTTTTGCATAGAGATTAAATCTGGAGATAAAAAAATATTACAGTAGGTTTTTCAAACATATTCAAGGCATGCTTAAGTATGCGGATTTATAAAATCTAGTGGTTACTTCCAGAACTGCTTAGTTTTATTTTTTAAAACTATTATGTATATGTACAATTCTATTGCACTTAATATTTTTTTTATTAGATATTCATGAATTTCTTCTGATTCTTCGGAAGATAGAATTATTACTCAATGTGTTCTAAATTTTAAAATTATATACATCTCTTTGCATTTATAAATTGAAATCAATCATGTTTGTTAAAATTTTATTACATTATATCAAACTATTTATAACATTTTAGAGTCTTATTTTTGTGTTTTACCAGATTGTTTTAGTAATTTTTAATGATTTTATTTGTAAATTCTTAAAATAGCTTGATTTATTAAAGTTTTGATTTTATTTGATAGTTAGTTTAATTCATATAAAAATGTTAGAATTTTATAGATAATATTTTTAATGCGAAAGAAGTTGCTAAATTGTTAAAAATTTATTTTAATATTGTAGAAATAAATTTGAGTTTGGAAAATTAATTATAATTAAATTAATATTAAATCAAAATCGTGGCAGTTAAATTTGGCCAATTTAAACGATCTTGGGCTCATTCGATAGAGAATTCAAGATTAGTTGGACTTTACTATTGGCGGTACTATTTTATTGCATCCCAGGCCGAGATAACTCGACTTTAATTAGAGGGTAAAATTTAATGAATTTAGATGAGTTAAATTAAAGTCGAGTTATCTCGGCCAGGGATGCAATAAAATAGTACCGCCAATAGTAAAGTCCAACTAATCTTGAATTCTCTATCGAATGATCCCAAGATCGTTTAAATTGGTCAACTTTAACTGCCACGATTTTGATTTATTATTAATTTAATTATAATTAATTTTCCAAACTCAAATGTATTTCTACAATAATGATATTTTTGCATCTTATCTGAATATACATAAACTGGTTCTTACATAAAAAGTAATTACTAACAATATAGATCAATTTATTTTTCTTTTTTAAAACAAAAATAAATTTGTAAGCCTCTCATTTAAGATTATATATAACTTAAATAGATAAAATAAAATAAATAAAAGAGTAAATTTAATTCAAAAAGGGGCTTTTGAAAATGATAAATTCAAATTTTAATTAAATATAATTATTTAAGGAATTTGGTTGCTTTTCATTTAATACACGAAGTAATAATATAAATAGGGGGTCTTCACAAAACAGAAAGCAACAAAATATTTGAGGTCAGTATCTAAGGAAATTAATAACATTAATCAGACTTTAAAATTATTCCTAACAGCTCTAAATGGAGACCTTCCTTAGACAGTGATCTGATTCAGGTTGATGATAAATATACAGTCACTACCAGAGACTTTCAATGTAAATGCCGTTGAGCTAGTACTATCAGTGGGAGCCCTGCTGGTATGGGTGCAGAGGAAGAGGAGGGTGAAGCCATTGACATGTTTGACATTTACTGTAATACCATTACAAGCATCTACATCGCATGGCTGTCATAAATTTCCAGTTACCTGGTATGGTCAAACGATCAGTGACCTTTCTCTAGCGATTCAGATAATACTTGTGACTCTTTGAGCAGGATGAAGGCTGGTGATAATGTATTTCAAGTAGTCCTTGGTGCTTTGTTATTAAGAAGAGCAAGATGTAAAATTCCATTTGTGCTGAGACTATTAGTATAGACGCAAGGAATTTTAAGAGTATCAGTATAAGAAAGTCTTGTTTTTATCTGCTACCTTCTCAATGATTACACCTTCTCTCTTGGTATCTGGCCACCATTTAGTGCGAAGAAGTCATAGTGTAGATCTGAAGTGCCAGAGTAAGAGGGAACTCCATTGGTCGAGACGCCACCTAGAGCAGAGCGCACGGTAAACTGCTTTAAGATTCCTCTGCCTCCCTATTGGTAAGTGCACTCCATCTCTTTTGAACCCCATTAAATAGTTGAAGAATCCGTCTAAGGGCCACAGAGAGCAGTATAGAGGAAAACGCGCAGTACAGAGTGGAAAGAGTAGAAGGCTAAGGAGATTAGCAGGTTTGACTGAATTGAATGGAGTTTACACGCAGTCTTAGAAATGGAAATATGCCTAGGGCGCTCGCTAACGGCATAGGATGGTCCCCGAAAATAAAGATGCTCACTTATCTCGCGATCTACGACACTTGTCTAATTCGGAGACCCCGTCTCCGTAGATAAAAGCATGGAGAATCGAGTGATGCTCCTGGCCGCCCCTCCAGTCGAAGATCTTCCCGTGACTTCCCCTGAATACTGGCTTGATAAAAATGCCGAATTTTGAGGCAGCCTCCAGCTGATGAGTAAGTCAAGGGAGAGAGGAGACACTTTTGAATGGGGGTGTTATTGAGGACGAAGAGCCAGAGAGGCGCGAGAGAAGAGACGATGACGATGGCAACTAAAGAGGAGGATGCAGGGCTGGCTGCGTATGGTTCAGAGGTGATAGAACTGGCTCAATGCACAACATTAATAAGTCAGAAGCATTAGAGGTAGACCACAAAGAGATAGATCTGAAGAGTAACAATACGTAGACGATGAAGATTATTGGGGTTTCAACCTCTCAGAGCCATTCCATAATAAACTTGGTAGAAAAACAATTAAGATGGAGGATTTGAGCACATATTTGATTGATGAACAGACCTATCAGCACTTCATAAACAAAAAAGTAAATGTAAATGCCATTTTAGAAATATTCGGGGTTTGATTTTATATTAATCCTTCTACATATAATAACTCAATCTATCATTTTCTATTAAAATTTTCATTCAACTAAATTCTTAAATTCTTTTATATGAAAAAAATAAAATTCATGCATTCTAGAGTTTATTTAAAATCAAATAATATGTTTAATTTTTTTTCACTATCATAAAAACTAAATGAATTTTTAAAAATAAGGGTAAATATGTTTATCTCGTAAAATTTATTTTAGCATAATTGAACTTCTAATTATCGAATCATCAGACAATTTAATCCAAAATTATTAATAAATAGAAAAATTTATTAGGGCAACATCTAAATCATAATTCACTATCATGCTGTAGAGTTCATTAAAATGTTTTAACTTGCATATTAGAGTAAAGGAATGGAGTAATTCAACCAAAAATATAAAAATCAGCGTTTTCAACTTTCTTTGTTGCTTATTTTTCATCAATGTGAGCTATAGCTATTAAAGTTTTAAAAATGAAGAAATATTAAATCTTTTAATTTGTCTGACTATTTAACTATCTATCTTTTAATCTAAATTTGATCAATTAAATGATTTAGTGTATTCAAATTTTTAATTTCTAAATACATTTTTGAAGAAATATAAGCAACAGAGAGAAAGTTGAATTAAATATTTTTAAATTGCTTTTATTAACACCATTCCTTGATTTAAATATGGTAACCAAACAGTTTAAGGAACTCTACAGCCTGAAAATGAATTTATGTTTAAGGTTAATCTTTTCCAAAATTATTTCCTTAATTTTCCTTGAAAGATAGCCTCTCCAGCTGCAGCATTGTGTCTAAATTAATAGAAAAATCCAGTTGAAAAAATCTGAGAATATACGAAAGGAGCTACTTCCTCCATTATTATTTAAGAATTTAAAGTAAACTATGTTGTTTGCTGACTCAGTAAATCGCGTGACTGCAATATTCTTAATCATAGTTCCATCTCTTAAAGATTATATTAAACTATTATTTATTTAAAATTTTATATATTTTTAGATTGATAATACTGAGAGGCAATAACATCGCTTTCAATAATAATTTTTATTGAATAATTTTAATAAAATATATGATATTTCTTTAACATAATTTAAGTTATTTGAAATTAATAATTTGTTTTCAATATAAACTTATTACAAAAGCTTAATATATTGAAATCAGTAACGACAAAAATTA
This sequence comes from Oxytricha trifallax, assembly GCA_000711775.1. Lineage (NCBI taxonomy): Eukaryota > Ciliophora > Spirotrichea > Sporadotrichida > Oxytrichidae > Oxytricha > Oxytricha trifallax. The sequence continues at coordinate 41,451 of ARYC01005361.1, read as the reverse complement.
AATGAGAATTGGAAAATACCAAACTATGCGTTGTTCTGTAATATTGTAGGAATACATTCAAAAAAAGATATATATTTATTAAATAAATAATTAATCTTATTTTTGACAATTAAAGCTTGCCATTTTATAGATCTTGTTTCATTCATTAATTGTTTATTCGCTGACTATTTTATTGTGGGTATTAGTTTATCCCTTCATTTAAGTAGGATAATTGAAAATTATAAATATACCTAAAAAATTAATTGAATCATATCCTTCCATTTATAAAAAAAGTACTCAATAAAAATGAGTCGGTCTCATTGCTATTTTCAATTATTTCAATAAGGAGACCGGATTCATTCAAACTTTTTAAAATTATCATAAAATTATGAATGTAATATTAAATCTCAATTATTCCTTATATAAATTTAGATGTATTCCTTTAATATTTTGGATTTGTTTGTGTTCATTCATTCTGTAAATAATTAAAGTTCACATAATTTTTTTATTTAATAAAAACGTGTTTAAACATTAATAATTAAATAATATTTTTCATAATGTTTATAAATTTATTGAAACTTTAATAGTTACAATATAAAATATCTTACAATAATTTTATTATAAATTATATTCTAATTAATTTCTTCCTTTAAAAATTTAATTAAAGATATAAAAAAATACTAACTTTTAAACATTTTCATATAAGTAAGAATTTAGTAATAAATATTTTAATTGCTTCCTTGTTCAGTCTTAAGCCACATTTATATTCCAAAATAAAAAAGCATATTTGAGTTTATATTTGCTATATTATGTAATAAAAGAAATTAAGCAGAATAGAAAATAATTTTTATATAAAAATACATTTTTTTAATCTAAATATATAATTGTAGATTATAAGTCTATATTAAATATGAAAAGTAGAGTTAATTGAGAGTTAAATCGTATACTTTTAAAAATTGAATTATAATGAGCATTTAATTATGTCTAGCATTATTAAATTAAAAAGATACTAAATAGGGAGGGCCTTCAAGTGACCGTGGATCCCATATGTGTTACTTTCTATTTAGGATTCTTTTTGGTCTGGTAATCCGAACCATATAAGCCTAATACTATCTCATGCAGGAGATGAAAGCGCCAGAGACCTACCTGAAAATAACAACGAGCTAGCGGGGTTCAATCGCCCATTGGGAGAGCTCTACAGAACCGATTTTCCTGCCATTACGACGTTAGTTGGCAGGGTGGATACAGTCTAACAAGGCTGGCTAGAAGGGAGGCAGGCGGGGGGAAGAAGTGGGACTACATTCCACACAGTGATGAATGGCGGACGTCAGGAGCACAGAGGAGCCGAGCAATTGCTAGTCTTTTCCAGTTTTTCCCTAAAAAGTGGGGTTTTTTGGTTTTTTGGGGCTCAAGGTTATGTGCCACGTCACTCACACCAACTACGTCATGACCCAAGGATGCAAATATTGGGTCATGTTATGACCCAGAATATCTCGTTATTAATTTAACTCTAACTATTCTATTCTATTCTAATTATGTTTAGCAATGTATTATACCTATCAACATTAACTCTCTTAGCATACATTAATTAACCGTTAGCATGAATAACTTTTATAATTATAGGTATTGCAACTATAAATTGGGAATTTTATAAATTATCATTAATTTAAGTCTGCATTGGTGTATTCTTCCGAATACATCTAACAATAAGCATATACGAAAGAAGAAAGTTGGTATGAAAAATTTTAATATACTTTAACAAAAATAATAAATTGATTTATAATGATTATGCTTTATTTTTAATAAAAACATTTTTATTCACATCTTAAAAATAAGATTGATTTCTTTTAATTTAAAATAATTCTAAGATAGTTTTTAATTTTGGAAAAAAATATGGGTTGAACAACTAAGGAGCTAGATAAAAAATGTTAATATAAAAATCAAAAGCAACAAGATTTAAATTTATTTATTTTAACAAATTTAATAAATCTCCAATGATCTGAATCAAGGTAATTAAAAACTATATTTCATTAAAATATCAACAGATTATATATATATATAAAATCTAAAAATAAAATAGTAAGATTATGACTAATTATTATATAGAATAATTTTTCTTTAATTTTTAGCAATGAGGCTCTTTGGTAAAAAGGTTAACGTTTGAATATACTTGACACAAATCATTAGAGATTTATTATGTCTGCTATTATAAATTTTATTGAAATCTAATTATATTAAATTGTTTTAGAATTTGATAAACATTTTTTATTTAGATATTTGCTGATCAATATTAAATTATAACTATTTATTCTTTAATATTTAAATAATTTAACCAAAATTTAATGCTAAAATTTTGCAAACAATTAAATTAGCAATCTTAATTAATTTATCTATAACTTTAAAACAAAAAATATTTAAAAAATAAGAGCTTTTATAAATACTAAAGAATCATATTAATTGTAATGCATTGATAGTTTAAATACTTTAATATAAAATGTTTTGATTTGAGATAACCTACTACCCTAAAATCCCAATTTATTATGATGATTATATCCTCATTATGTTAATAACTTTTTTACATGACATCTAGATCTCATGTTTTTTCAATTTATAAATAAAATGGCAGAAATATTCGAAAGCTTTCTATACTTTTAATTATTTTAATTATAAATTTTATTCTATTATAGTATTATTAAATTTTTAACATTTTATTCTTCAACTTAAACTATTTCAATAAATTTAAATACTAAAATAAATATTGGCAATTTATTAATACAATCAAATACACTATGATTTAAATATCATAAATATAAATAATTAGATTAATTTATTTAATTTACCTTGACTCTAATGTATTATTATTATTTTGTGAAATTAAATTTTTTAAGATTTCATTGTGTAATAGTGTATTAGACATTTATTTTAGAGAAATTGCCAATTTTTATTATTGATTTTAAGATGAATAGATATAATTTAAGCTGATAAATAATTTGTAGCTTGTTTTTTCTCATTAATTCTGATATATTATGGAGGAGATTCCTTAATTTGATAAGATATAATTCTTTTTCTGAGGGGTACCTCAGGGAGCAAATTATACAAATGAATTTCATTCTAAATTAGTTATGTATATACCAATACGACTAGTAGGTGGATTTGTTGGTTATTAGTTGTTAAACACAAGTAATTTAATAATTTTTAATTAATTTTAAATTTTATAAAGATTCCATTCTGAATTAAAATCTATTAAACTTTTTCAATTTTATTAATATTTATATTTGGAAAAAAATAGTTGGTTTAAGCATAAAATAGTTTACTATTAAATAATGATATATTATTGTAGATTAAAGGTGGCAATATATAAATATATATAATCTAAATTTCCCATTAATTGAACATTTATGTACTTTTTATGATATATATTTTTAAAAAATTTGATTCTTTAGATCATATTTATATTTTGTCATTTAAATCAGAATTAATTGTTTTATATTGCCTCTTTAGTCACCAAGAGAGATAATGCCATAAGTATGCTAATTGAAAATGGTATACACTCTCCTGACCCTATCATCATTTGATTTCCCCACTGATCTAATTAAAAATCAGTTGGAGTGACTTTATAATTTGAGCTACCCCAATAAAATGGATATATCACGTCATTGTAAGATGAAGAATTTAATTTTAAAGCATATTTGTTTTATAATCATGGTTTGGGGAAGTGGGATCTCTATATTTTGAAGTCTTTGGTATACCTTTTATATTTTATTTTTACATATACCGTCTATAGTGAAGTTAAAAACAAACGGATTTATTTATTTTGCCCATATTTCAATATAAATAATATTCTTCTATAGTATAATGTTGACCTTAAATCATTGAATACAGTTATCCTGAATGAAAAAACTGCACAATAACTTAATGGAGTGTTTGAGTCAATGTTCAATTAGTGAAAATTTAATAATTTAAAAGGAAAAATTGTATTGCATTTTAAAAAAAACTTTTTAAAAGAAAGGTAGAGTTTAGAAATATGCATGATTTTAATTGAAAAAATTTATAAAACAATAAAATTAATTTGTAAATTATTATGAAATTCATTAATTATTGTGATAAAAATAATAAATTTTATGCCTTATATTAACTTATATTCTATATTTTTTTTAATTTGAGGGCGTTAGGTAATACTAATACATATACACCAGCAGAATCAGTGCCATCTGCTGATTTTATATATTTCCACTAATATTAGTTTCCTGAACAATCAGTAATTACTTAATAAATTAAATTAATTTAAATTGATAAGTCTCCAATAGTTGCAAAACCATAACTCTAAGTTAACAAAAATTTACTCATTTAATTTATGGGTTATCGATTAATGTTAAATTTTAAAAGAATTAAAAATGTATGTGATAATTGTAATCGAAAATACTCAGGGCAATTGAAAATACAAATTTGTTGTATTATCTCTCATAGTATAAGTTTTGATATCAGTGTAGGTTTATTAAACTATTGTAGTCTCTGCGAGCGAGTCATTGAATGTGAGTGATTCATATATAAGATTTTCAGCTGGGGTTTATGGAGTGCTGTATTTTCCAGTGATGCCGGAAATACTCAAATCTACAAGAGAAAAAGAAGTTGTATTAATGCAGTTCCATTTTAATTAGTCGATTTTTTTTAGTCGATTTTAAGAGAAATTAAAAGTTAATCAATATTATTGGATATCTTAATTATAAAAACATTCTCAACTCAAGGTAATATAATGTAATGTTATCTGAGTATTAAACATAGGGACATTAAATTATATTATTAAATATTGAATTTTTAAATAGATATTAAATACCCTTTTTTCTTTAAGCATCAGGGCTTGGAGAAGAGAGCCAGTAGTACTTGTTTTTTTTTGACTAATGGCGCGCCTTTAGCGTTCAGTTAGGCCAAGCACGTTTTATTGACAATGCCAAGATGAGCCTCTAATTTTCAATTTTTTTGTCATCATCCTCGTCTTCGTCATCATCATCATCGTCGTTTTATATACTCAGATAACATTACATTACTCAAATAATATTACAATCCTATTTTTAATTAATTAAATAAATTATATGATTTTTCAATGTCTAAGTAATAATTTGTCTTAAACAGGATTATCTATTATTATTTTTAATATTTAAAGCTTATCGAAAATTAATACTGGAGCTTAAGCCAGCCTCATAGTTATTATATTTTTAGTCCATCCTTTGACTTATAACACCGTCAATCAACCCTCCCTTGTGGGATTATCTATAAAGTATAATCAATGGAGTTAAAGTTTCATTACTCTAGGTAAAGTGAGGTTTTTATTTGTATACTGCTGATTAAATGATGAATATATGTAGTCCCCTATTAAACTGTAAAATCTTATAAAACGTTTAAATAATTATTATTCAAATTTTGGAGTAGTAAAAAATGAGATTCCTCTTGATATTTTTTTCTAACTTGCTGTTACTCCAGTTGTTGGATTTATGATTACAAATGGTAGTTGGAAGTTTAATTTAATTTTTAGAATAACATTCAAAAGAAAATTATAATTATATACCAAATTTTTAAAACTTTTTTTTAGAATTTATTTCGCAAATTTTTTTCTTTAAACCTTTTTTATTCTCCTTAAATTATCATAAAAGTAATGCTTTTTAAAAACTATGTTAGAATTTTATACTTTGTCTTTTTTTAATTTGAATCATTATCATACACTGATTCTTGATGAAGTTAAAACGATCAAATAAATAGCTCGCTTGCTTAATCCTCAGTATTAATTTTCATAAAATTTTAAATAATTATAGCAATTATATATTTTTATCATAATTTGTACTTCTATCTTTTAGGCTATTTCATTTAAAATTGAATAATGTAAAGGAAAACATTATTAAATAATAAATATTTGTTTTTAAATTCAAATGCATAAAAAAACAATAGTTCATCTATAATTAGAGTTTAAGATAAGTATTGATGAAATTTTACTTGCTATTGGCTTAAATTCCAGTCACTATCATATATCCTGTGGTATTTTAAATTTCCAGATTAGTACTTATAAGGTCTAAGTGGCTTTAAAACTATTTGTCAATGAATTATCTGATGTTGTTCTATAATAAGTTTGAGTATATTTAGATGGTCTTGGTATTAAAATATTCAAAAAATATCTTAATTGAAAAATAAGCCCATACCAAGAAGATTCATTTTAGTTAACCTTGCAATTTTTTATGGTTTTTCATGAATGATAAGCTGCTCAGATTCGATAGATCCAACAGCCTTAGACATTTTCTGAACAGATAAGCAATAGGTGGATGTATCATTTATATAAAACCAACCAAGATACCACAATTTGTCTGAAGAAATGAAGAGGTCAAGGGCATAGTAAGAAGGAGCCGCATTCAAATCTCTGCTTCTAACGATCCATTTACAGTTAATAATGGAGACAGTCTCATCAAGATTAATTAATTCATCCAATGTTAAATAAAAAATAATAATTATAAAATGAAATAAGATAAATTTTATCAATAAATAAATCAATTTTAATTTGTATGATTAATATTATTACTCAAAGAAAGGATTATATATTTATCCCTGATTTGTATGTTATAATAAACTAATGATCTGTAGCAATATAGAAATTGGTGTTAATCTTCATTCTTACGTAGATGAGGCTATTTGCTAAATCTGCAATCATTTCAAGTTATGGGATTAATACTGGATCATTGTTATTCAAGAAAGAATCGGCGTTTTATTCTTGAAGCTTAGCGCCAGTAGCTTCACGTTGTTTAAAAATTCTAAATTTAGCAAAGATTGAAATTCGAAAAACATTTCCATCCATGAATATTGGATTAGAGATAATTTGCCTAATTTGCCTCGCATTGCATTTAAGTTGCTTATCAATATTTTATTACATTGATTTTCAAAGAATTTTATATAAAAATATAAATTATGTGGGATTTTAATTTTAATTTTTAGGCTTTTACTATATATGTTTAAAAAGAATTGTAATATTATTTTGTTTTTTATCGATTTAAATGATTAATTTAAAAATTACTTACAATCTAAAGTATTTTTACATACATAATAAGATTATCGATAAAATAATAAAATATACGAGGCGAAATTATTAGTTAGTATAACAGATAAATTTTCCTTAAAAACCTTGCAAAAATTCAACCTCTAACATTATTTGATTTGTGACTACTTGGATAAAGGCAGCACTAGTTTATAAAAAATAAATTTTTAATGCGCTTGCAGTAAAATCAGAGTAAATAGGGCAGTTGTTCTTTCCATAAGAGACTACTAATCCTGAAACTGATATTAAAGTTTTAATTTTAAATTTAAGTTTATAAAAAAAGGTCTACCGTGAGTTATCAGCTTCTTATCCATATAGATTTACTTCGCAATTACAATCCACAGTAGTACCTTCAATTATTCTAATGAAACTAATTTTATCAATAATAAATAATTTTTGACTTTATTATGTAATTTAATATAATAAATTATGAGAACTTATCATATTATCATATATTTTTATATTATAATTTGTGAATCGTAAAAGAATAAAAGATTTTCTTTCTATTCATTTCATAATTTTAATCAATAGATGTTTATAATCTCAACAATCATTTTGAATTAGACATTTATTTTTTAAATAATCTTAAAATTGGTATATTTTTATAAATAAATTTTTAAATAAATATTTCAGCAATATTACAGGAAAAAGCAAAATATTAGAGGGGCATGTGGTTTACAAATTTCCTAAATTTAAATTAATTATAAATTCGAAAAATAGTTAAAACAAGATTAAAATTAATAAATAAAGATGGTTATTGTCAATAGTATATTAAACCTTGAGTCTTACTTTTGAATTGAATATCACCTGATTTGCAGCTCCAGTTTTAGGTTGATTGTCAAAGAGTACCTTAAAATCAAAACCTTGATTTTGTATTTAAACTTCGATAATCAGTTTCATTAAATATTAAAAAACTTTGGAAAAGTTAAAAAAATTTGCATATTTTAATCGTAATTGCATATATCCTTCAAGCTTTATAAATTAGGAGGAAGTTATTAATGTCTTCATTTTTTATCTAATTTCTGTTATTGTCTCTATCATTGTTTTAGGCCTAAAAATATTGTTATGGTTAAGAAAAAAAACTACTTACAACATAAACAGAGAAATGATAAAATATTTAAAAAATGAGGATTATATTTAACTATATTATTAAATTTAATAAGAAATGATAAAAGAATTTGAAATAAATTACAAAAGAGTTTCTTAAAGAGTTTTTATTAAAATTAATAATCAATTGTCTAGAATTATAATTTCAATAAATTCAGACATAATCAAACTTTTTTTGTACTAAAAATTACTAAAATAATGTTTTGTAACTTAAGGACATACTAGTTTAATTTTCAAATTTGATTTAAATCTATTCAAGTGATATGATTTTCCTTTTTGATGAAATAATTAATTTTCTCCTCGACAAGTTTAATATAATAATGTTTTTAATTTTTAATATAAATTATCATACATTATTTTTAAAAAATCAAATAACTTTTCAGAAACAGTCCTTTAATTGAATTTATTTACAAGCGAAACATTTCAAGTCGAAATAATAGTAAAAATATCAAATACTGCATGTTTTTTATACATTTATATTTGAATTCATTTAGATTACCATATTTTGATGTCTAAATATTACTAAGATTATATTTTTTTAAGAATATCAATATTAAAAATAAATGATAACTGAAAAACTATCATTTCTTAAGGGATATTGTATAAATAGTTTAAAAACATGAAAAAAATGTAGGAAAAAAAATAAATATTAAAATTAGTTCAATTTTTTGATAAAATTATTTTGTTTTGTTTTGTTTTATTTTCTTTTTAAATTTGCCCTTGCTCAGAATTGCAAAGAATTTTAATCTTTTATTCTATCACAAGAAAATAATCAAATTTAAATTGATTGATGAAACTTTTAATAAAGATTTGTAGGATTAAATTAAATAATTTATTTATTATATTTAGTTAAATGATAAAAATTGATTATTTTTTCTCTTTTTTTTTCCTTAATTTTTATTCTCATTCTCTGTATTGAATAAATGGCTTAGTCTTTTACATTATTTTATCTTAATTTTAATAATTATAATTTATTTAATAAATTTAATAAATGCACATTACTTACTAATATTTAATATTGAGTATTTAATCTCTTATAAAAATAAATAATAAAAAAATATGTTTATTTAAATTCATATAATTTAAATATATTTTTGAAAATGCCTAATTTATACAATAAAAAGCTTTGATTTACATGATTGTTATATAAATTTTGAGAAAACTCTCTTAAAAAGTTGAATTGTAGTTATAAATAATTCTTTTATAATATATAAGTGAATTATAAATTTCAAAAAAAAGATATATCGTATTTTTGATTCGACCACTATTAATATAATCCGAATTAGATCTATATGTATTTTTTACTTTGAATTTTAATTTTCTTATAATACAAAAAAATTTAATTTTTTTAAAAAAAAAAGAAAATACTTACATAGTTAGAGTTTTTTTGGTTTTTTATAATTTAATATACCATAAATATTAATAAAATTAAGCTTAAATATTTTGTGAAATATTATAATGGAGTTAATTAATTTATATTCATTAAAATAAAATTTAATAAAATATTAAAATATAAGTAAAAGAGATTCGCTTTTATTTTTTGAGGGATAAAACTATAATTTAAGGATCATATAATAATTTGTATTTTTTTATTATAAAAAAATTTTTAGACAAATTAAATTGCCTAAATTATAAATTATTTAAATTAAAAAATATTATGTTCAAATTATTTGCATTTATCGATACTTAAATCACAATTATTAGATTTTTCAATAATTTATTTGATTATATTTGAATAAAAGGTAAATCCTATTTAATAATTTAAATTCAATATTGAATTTTAATTGTTTAAAAAATATTCATATATTATCAATTATATAATTTACTTAATCCATAATTTATATTTATAATTTAAAATAAATAAATTAAATTTAATAAATATTCAATCAATAATGCTTTTTTGTTTAATTAAAAGAATTTAAATGATTTTGTAATTGTTTTTATTGTAAATAAAGTGACTTTATATAACCCCACTATATTAAAATGTTAAATTTCCTTAAATAGTAAGGTTAATATTTAAATGAAGAAGATTATCACAATATTATACATTAACATTTTAAAGTTATTAATTTTATTGTTTTACATTTAAATTAGATGTAAATTAATGAAAGTTTCCATAAAAAATATCTTGTTTAAAAATTTCAACATAACCAATAGTTGATATTTTTTAATTAAGTGTAGATAATTTTATATACTTTACTATAAATACTTAACTTATTTACAGTTTAATACCTTCAATTTTCTTTATAATATTATATTATTATCCATGAAACTATGACACTTTAGTGATTTATAGCATATGATTTAGATTAATATTCTTAATACTTAAATCAAATGTAAACTTTCTCAATTTACTGTAGATTATAAATTTTATATCTAAAAATTTAATACCACTAAAGAGAGTAAATTTATTTATTAATTAATAGAAGATAAATTAATTAATGTACTAAAATTAATGAGATAACAAATTTTGCTCTTCAGGTCATTACAATTACAAAAATTTGGTATTTATTTAATTATCAAAGCTAAGTTAAAACTTTTATATTACTAAAAATACTATCACAGAATAAAATCACGATTTCGTCAAGAACTGTTTTTACTTATTAGCGTTATTCTTTAAAAGGTATTACTTTAACTAGATATCCAATCATTGGAACATTACATAAAATTACTGCTAATGACAGGTATAGGGCGAAATAGGAAAGATTCACGATAATTCCACAAATGCAAAGTCTTTAGCAAATATAGGGTAGTAATATAGCTAAAGAATGAATCTGGATCAACATTAATCTGTCAACATTTCAAACTTTTTAATCCAGGATTCATTATTAACATACTTCCTATTATGATAAATTTTCGCCATCGAAAGAAATAGCAACAGCAAAGAAAAAGTACAAAAAAAAAATGAAACTAAGGTTGCTACTATTTAATCATAGTTCAATATCTTTGGGAATTAGATATTTATGAAGAATAAGAGGAAATGTTCAATTTATAATGAAAATGAATTTTAATAATAAGTATTAGTAAAGACAATTACAGAGATTAAATCTTGAAACAGCTGTGTCACCTTTCCAATATCCTTCATACTTTGCTCCGTCTGGCCACACCTACTTTTTTTTCCATTTATTCTCAGTGTCTCTTGAGGGTCAGTCTACTGACGTCGCCACTCCTGCTGGTAAGTATTGCTGAAATAAAAATATTTTAGATATGTTATTTGTAACTTACAAATTTTTGTGAATAACTAGCTGCTCCAGGAACACCATCTTAAGTTTCTTTATATATTTATTAATTATTATTCATTAATTATATTTTCTTATTATAAATTATGATTGATTAGTACTTGGAATATTAACTCTATATACATTTCTACGAAAATTCTGAAGGGCCCATTGAAAAAGAATTGGCTGACTACTTAATCCCATAATTTAACTTTCTTGCACAGCTTATTCATTAGTAAAGCGAAGGTAAGTACGACCAGCAGGCCAAAACACCAGAGTGTTAATTTTTCTGCAAAAAACTTAAGAAATAAGGAGAAATTTCATTATCTTTTAACTTTTATTTACAATGAGATATTAATTATATATTATATTATTTTAATAATTTCTAATTTATTGGTTGAAGAATGTGATTATCTGAAGCTCATGTACATTATTCTCATCGATATTAATAGTGTAATTAAAAAATAAGTTATTGTTAAAAATTTATTCTGCTAAATTGGAAAAGAATACTTTAAATAAAAAAATAAGAATAAAAATAAAAATAAGAAGAAATCAAAATTTTGCTGATTTATAATCATATTTTTAGCTTTTAGAATAATAAAATATGAGTATTTAAAAAAGTAAGAAAGATAATTTTATAGATTTTAAAATTATTAAATATTGAATTTCCTTTATAAAATAGATATGATTCTTATTTATTTAATAATTTAAAATAATCATTTATTGATAATAAATTCAGCTGTAAGGTAAGTTTTTAACATACTCCCCCACAGGCAATAATATCTTTAGTCCTAAATCTAATATATAAATATCACAACTATATTAAAAATTAGAAAATTTTCTCTGCCTTTAATTATTAAATTTTAATAAATTGTTAAAGTTATTTATATTTTTTTAATGAATAAATGATGATTTTTAAATAAATTTGCATTATTAATGGTAAAAAAGAACCAAAATGTTTTTTATGTCGCCACGGTAATGATAAATGTATAAAATTTTTACCACAAATTTTGAGATCAACTTAATTTTATGCAAAAAATAAATAGAATTATTAGTAATTAAGAATAATCGATCAATTAGATATGCTATTTTTTGAAACGAATTTTATTTTATTTTTAAAGAGATGAGACAAAAATATTGAAATCCTAAAATCTTTCTGGAAGAAGCAGCAGTTATCGAAATTCTATGAATGAAATTTTGTTTTTAATGAGGATTGTCTGATTTGTTATTTTAAATAATATACAAAAAAATTTATTGTTACTATTAGTTTTGTGATCAAAATTTTTTATATCTCAAATTATTCTTAAACAATAAATCTTTAAATTATTATTATGAATAGAGCTGATGCAGCTTTTTACTATCTTCAGATTTTATAGCAAATTAATTGCAATCATATTTGAATGATAGTCCAAAAAATTCTTTTTAAGTTTATATATTTAAATTTAATTTTATGAGATTTGGATAAATGACTAAAAATATGAAAATAATTAAGATTTTTAGGTGGGAATGAAAAAAATTTGGGGAGTTTCTATAGTGCGAGGGTTTATCTTGATTAGATTAGGTATGTGCTTATCAATTCCTCAATATCACCAGAAGCTACTTTAAGATAATTAGCATATATCAATAAATTTCTTGGAGATTTAATGCTCAAATATAGCAAGAAATTGAAAAATTATAGAGTGTGCACCAATCATTGTATCGAAGTGTTCAACAAAAATTTAAGGCCCGTGTTAAAAGAGAATACTGACACAATGCTTATTTTAAAGACTATCATCTCCCTTCAGCTGTGTTTATCTCACTTTCAGTCAAATACTCATATATAGCAAGTCTTGTTGTCTGATAAGAATTTATATTATAAAAAAATTGAATTGGCAATAAAACATATATGAAATTAAAAATTTTATCAAATAATATAATTTAATTGAAATGTTTGCTTTTTTGTATTTATTATTGATTTATTGTAATAGAACAGATCATTTACCTTTAATTCATTTAGAAATAACAACTTTACATTTAAAAAAGAAAAGAGAAAATTTATAATCAAAGATGAGGGCTTTGAATTTTTATAAATACTTAACGACTAAATTTGAATTGAAAAAATGGATTTTAAAATCCAAGAAAAAAATAACTAATTTTAGATTTAATTAAAAAATTCTTTCAAAAGAACTTGCATTCAATCCTAAAGAAAAATAAAAAAATTTCCTTACAAGCTTATTTCCGAAAACATTATTTATTATAATCATAATTCCTATAATATATCTTCTATTTTAAATAAATTTTAAACTTATTTTTACCTTAATATTCCTAAATATTTATTAAACCTATTTCAATAATAAATAAAATATTAAAGACAAAGAACTGTTTTTTTCATTATTTTTTTTATAAGCTTAGGGTTTCTAGTCAACATTTTTATGTTATTATATATTTGATTAAAATAAGTCACCCTTATTCATTTTTATATTAATTTAAGTTATCTTGAAAAAACTCAAATTAATATAACTTTCGTAAAACAATCAAAAATATCAACAGAAATAAAATATAAAACTATTTTTATAAGAAATTTATAATAAAGTTAAATTGAATTGGATCAATTTGCTTACTCTTTTTAAATTAAATTACTCTAATCAATACTTACTTGTAGAGCTATACAATAATAAATAGACACTTTAATTAAATTCAGATAAAAAAAAATAAAAATTTGAATTCAAAAAGATTTATAAATTTAATTAAAATTATTTTACTTTTTTTTGTATTATGAAAAACATTTAAAATTCAAGCAGTTTATTCAGCTTAATAATAATTTGTTGAATTGTTAATAAATATAATACATTAAAAATGCTGAAAATTTATTAGACAATAGATAGAGTAATTTGCATTTATATTTACTAAAAATAATAATAATAATAATTTGATCACATTGAGGTCTCTGGGGACCCCCGATCAATAAGCTTTTAAGCATATAAGGGTCAAGCCCTTTTAATATTATTTAAATCATCTGATCTATTCAATCTCTCTGGTTGTCTCATCATTGATTATATTTCGATTAATTCTTTAAAAATTAACTCAAAAAAATGAATTCTTGTGAGCTCACAGAGGTCTTAAGTATACTCTTTCTCTGTAGAAATTGAGTACATGTTTTTCAATCTCCTTCTCTTCTTCATTTATATTTACTTATATCTTGAGTTCCTTAGTACCATCTAAAGATGTATGAATATCTTGCAATATTATGGAGAATTTATTAATATATCTGTCTGGAATTAATGGAATTTCAAGATTTTAATTAACTCTATAATCAAAAGAATATCTTGCTCTTGAGCCTTTAATTTCAACCACAATGTATGTTAAACCCAAAACCCCCAAAGTTAAATAGGTAGTATAAACTAGCAGTTAGATTTATAAAATATGAAGTTATAATTTTAAAATCAGGAGAATATGTATACATACAACTTTTATTAAATAATATAATTGAATCATTAAATTATAAGCTATTAAGGTCTTGGTCATAAATTTTGTAATTTCTTTATATTTCTAATTTTTGAATCTTAAAATTCTTGCAATTTATATAAAAAATGATTAAAAATATCGATGAACATTATTATTTCTATGGGTTCATGTGAATGAATTGTTAAATTATTTTTATCAAGAATTTTCTTGCTTTGTTATGAACTTTTGCATTTTTTCATCATCAATTTTTCTCACATTTTTCAAAATTTCTTACTATTTGTAGTTGATATATTTAATCGTTGAATTGTACTATATTACAGATAGTTAGGCTTCAATTTGTAATTAATTTAAATAATTTATGACCTTTTAAATTTAAATTTTAGAAACCTCTAACTAGAAATTATCTTTTAGATAAACTTACATTATAAGTTTTCTATTTGCCCGCTATATTAGATACAATATAATAATTTTATGACTGGCAATAAATGCTATCTATTATAAATTCAACAACAAAATCAGATTACAAATTATCATAAAGAGTTATATTATATACTTAAAGCAAACTAAATAATTTAGTATTTTTGTTAAAATTAGCAGCTAAATATATTTGTCATAACAATAAAACAAAATTCATATTTAAAGTGAGAATTCAATTAGGGAAAGTATAAATAAAATCTAGTAAGTAAAGATAATAAAAATAAAAACTAACCTAGTATACTTTTTGTTTAAATTTAATCTAGAATTTTTTAATTAAAATATCAGATCAAAGCATCAAACAATTTATAATTAAACAAAAAGGTTAAAATTTTAATTAAATTGATATAATATTTAAATTTAAATTATATACACATATCCTTAATATTTTTTATATATCTGTCAATTTATTTTCATATATATGTGAAAAATCTGAATTTCACGTAACAGAGCGAAGTTAAATTAAATATATTATAAGTTATATTTAATTTGATCATTATTATATAAACTATCTAAGATATAATATAAATATTTTATTCTTAAAAACAGCAGCTATGCGGATTGTATATAAAAGTTAATGAACATAAAAATTCTAAATATATCAGAAAATCTAGTTTAAAAAGAATTTTAATTTTAATAATTTACATATAAATCGCACCTCTTTGCTATTTTAAGGATTTAAAAAATTAAAAAGCATTATTTTCCCTGATAATATTTAAAAGACCAATGATGTTAATAAACAGTTGTTAAATTTATAATTAAGACTTACTTAATTATTTTCTAATTTTTTACTTAAACGTGATATGTTGCATCACCCAAAACTAAAATCGTTTATTATTAATTTAATTTTTTCATGAAAAATTAATTTACTGCCTTTTGGATAAGTTTGTAAATGAATTGAGTCCTAATTTCTACTAGCAACTTATTTTTACTTGCAAATATTCAAGAAATTTTAATTTTAGGAAAGTCAAATTTTCCTAAGATTCAATGCTTTAAGGGCATTTTTTAAAGTTGCTTGAGAGCATTATTAAGCCCAAGAAAAGTCAAACTTTGACATTTCAAGCCCTAATTATTTTAAATACTCCATTTGGTCGTCTTTATGAGCCCTATATTTGATGTTTCTATTTATATAAGAAAAGCATTTCTCTATAGGAAAGACGATCGAATTATTAGGGCCTTAAACAAACAATAGGAACTTGCAAAAGTCGAAATTATCTAGTGAACATATAAGTTTCTATGATAAGTAGCGTTGTTTAATATAAAAATAGTAACTATCCTCCAGTTTGGCCTTTAAAAGTCAAGTTTTTAGATTAGATTGAGTAAAAACTGTAAAATGTTTCGCTGTTGGTTCTTCCAATATTTAATTAAAAGTAAATTGAGTTATCACTCTCAACAGCTTCTATAATTTCATAACATTCATCATAACCAGTCTATCAGAGTAGTTTCTTTCATTTTTCTTCTCCAACTTTTGTATTAGTAAGATTGCTGTTAAAGACTACTCTCGTCCATATTAATAATTAATTTTTTAAAGCTAGTTCCTCAATATAAAATTTAGCTGCAATTGTCCTTTAGAGTAGACAATCATAAGAATTGATTCTTAAATCAATCTAGTAAACTTCTTTGAAAGTTAATCCTAATTACTTTTTAACAATATATTTTATTTTTGAATAAGACAATCATTAATTAAGCTGCTCTTAATATATACTTTAGAATTATGCAATTGATCTTATTTATTATCCAGAAGCTTTAACTGATTTACAATAGTCTTGATACAGAAAGTTAAGCCTGAGTATTTTATTTAAGAATTGTTTCTGGAAACCTAATCGCAATTTCCTTTAGATTTTAAAATTGTTTTCCCAATTTATATCATCTTATATTAAGCCTTTGAATTATGTACGATTTTTTGCACCCACTTTTGCTATAAGGAATTTAAGCTTTTTACTATTCTTCTATCGAGTTACTATCTTAAGAACTTTTATGATTTTTCAACTTAGTTTTATAAAAGTTAAATTATCAAATTTAGAATATTAGATAATTTACTTACTAGTTAAATTCAATATTTTAAGTAAGCATCAAAATTATATAGATTCGCTTAAATGTATGGCTTTTATAAGAGTTTATTAAGATGTTGATTTTATGTTAAAATCTACTCTTCCTAAAAGCTTAAAGTATCAACTTATTCTTTTAAATTTTTTATTTCATATAATGAAAGAATCCCCAGAATACTTTTATCACTCATATTTAAATTCACTACTCTTTTTGGATCTAAGATTACAGTTATATACTGTTGACCATCAATTTAGTTAAAGCAAGACAAGTATTAGAAAGTGTATAAATCAGAACTTAGTTTGGCACTGAAAGTTATTTGTGAATAAGCTTTGTCGATTAAGGTAAAGGTTTAGTATCTTCATCTGTAATATATTCAGAGACTTAAGATAAAAAGCTGGAGTCTTCTAGTCCATCACTGCTATCTTGGCCAGACTGCTATTTAATATAGTATCTTAAATCATTTTACTTCATCAAAGCAATCATTTTATTTTCCCTATATTTTCTAAGAGTTATATTATTTTATTTTAAAGTTTTTCTTTTAAATGATTTTCATTATTAACTAAAAAATGCTTACATTTTTTTAGAATATAAAACTTTTTAGATAGATAATAGATAGATAATAACTTAAGGTAAAATTAAATGTGTCACTAATAACATTGTAGTATAAAATCAAAATGTAATTCTTTACTCATTCTTTCTTCTATGTAAATGCTTCCTCCTCCTCATTTATCTTTTTCAAAGTATCTCTCTAGATCACTAATTTGTTTCTGCTCTTTCTTCTCCGGTTCTTCCTCAGTAGGTCTAGGCTGGGTACTCGAGGTCACTTGGTCGTCTCCTGCTGGGTCTGAATTAGTTTTGGTTTGTTTGCTCCTTCAATCCCCTCTAATGCTTAAAACTTTTTATAATTAAATTATTAATTAATATATAAATCGCGAAATTAAAACAAATTTTTATATTATAAAAACGCGAAAAATGGTAATTACTCAGAGTGGTGTATTTAGATGAGGCATTGCTACATCGGAACTTGTATCACTTAGGAGACTTATCAAGCGCGATACTTTTTTGAATTATCAAAAGCTGAAGCACAGTCGTTCGCAGTCCCGGCCTTCAATACATCATACTTTCATATGAACCTCACTTCAAGGTGGGTATGCTCATTCAAATATCGCAGCATGAAGGAATCACCTGCGATAGTTGTAATACTAAAAGTTATCAGAATCATAAAGTTACTAGAGCTACCGAAATGTTGTAAGGGGAGTAAATTTTGTAAAAATAAAACTTAGCCTAGATCCTTATGGATGCTGAAGGTGCTGTTGCTAATAATACACGTTTCCCAAATGAGTATCAAAGTCAAGAAGTAATCATATTCCAATGAGTCACCTGTACATGCACAGGAGTGATTCAATAGTCTAGTCAATAGATATTTCTGGGATTCTACTTGCAGAGCACAGTAGGAAACTAATGTATGTTGACACTTTGACCGGTGAAAAGAAACATTCCCGGGTGTATCCAGTTACGGAGTCTGTGCAGCTAATTACTGTACCTGAGACAATTTTATCACCTTGAGTATCGAGCTACATGACCCTGAGTAGCTAGTTACAGCACCGATCGTAATTAGTTACAGAGACATAGTATCTTGTTATAGTAGATAACATATAGTCTCTACTTAATTGTATATTGGGAATATCTAAAGTCTGTCTACTAAGTTACTCCCGCGAAATTTCTGTGATATAAATGCATTGTCTGCACCCGCTACTCTTTTGGGAAACGTACATTTTTAGTTACGAGTCTACATATATTCAAAAGAATTAAGTCTAAATACTTTTGGGAATATTTTACTCACCTTATTACTTCTCGTTGATTCGAGTAACAATGGACACATTGCAGTTCATCGCTTATTATCAATAACTGGCAATTTTCAAGTGCGATGGAGTGATGTGCAAAGGTATTCTGAAGTGTCCCATTTATTTCCGATGAATTTAATCTAGCGTGATATCACTAACATCAATTATTTTGTATGCGATGAATCTACCAAATACCATTTCTCGAAATACTTCTATTATGATGGAGCTCCTCTCAATTGTAAAGCTCACATCCTCTCATTCCCCAGTTTGGCTATATTAATATTTCTTTCATGTTTATTATTTAAATATTAGTTTTAATTTCGCGATAATTGTATTTAGCCCTTGAAAGTAGTCCTGATTTCAAAAAAGACAAAAATAATTAAAAAATGGAATTAAGCAATCAACTTTAGCACATTTATCTCAATAAATTCGGGAAAAGATAGGAATTATAAAGGAGTTATATAACTTTTTATGCCAGGAGTTTGGAGCTTATTTACCCAAAGTCAATTGCACTAATATAAAATTTTCAGGATATAGGCAGGGGATAAAGAGGTAATATTTTCCCTTATTTAATCTTATAAAACTTGAAAAGATGTGATGATGTCGTTGCAGCTGTACCATATATTGAAGGGTTAACTGGGGGACTTTTTTCTCTAGTCGCACTTTAAAAGCCCAATTTGCTTAAATATCTTCCAGATTAGAAAGACTGGCTTCACCTCGATAAGTAGTGCATAACCAATGTCCTATTTTCCCTAGTCACCTAAGGTATAAACGAAATGATGCTGAAAGCTAATGAAGACAGAAGATAAACCTCAAAACACCATAGAGTTAAAATTAGTGGAAAATCGAGCATAAGTGTAATTAATCTAAACTAGATTAATATTATACTTAATAGATAGTAAAAGTTCATTAAACATAAAATAAAGTTATCAATAATTGTAATGAATTAACAAACAATTTCGTAAATCTTTTAAACATTAACAATACTTTTCTAAATAATTTTTAGAAATAAATTTTTGGAAATTAATTAATTTTGAATGATAACTCCCTTCCTCCTTATGGTAATATTGATTATTCCAAGATATATATATATATATTTATGAAAAATAAGTGGAAAACTTTAATATATTATTATAGACAATTACAGAAATGGAATCTAGAAACAGCTTTATCATCTTTCCAATAACCTTCATACTTTGCTCCATTTAGCCAAACCTATTCTGTTGTTCCCATTTTTTCCCAGTGCCACTTGAGGTCTTGGTCTACTGACGTCGTCTCTCCAGCTGGTAAGTATTGCTGAAATAAAAAATTTTTAGATATGTTTTTTGTAACTTACAAATTTTAGTGAATGACTAGCTGCTCCAGGGACACCATCTTAAGTTTTCCTTATTTAAATTATAAATTTCAATTTTAATTAAAGTTTTCCACTTATTTTTCATAATTCTTTCAAAATTAAAGGTTAGATATTTCAACTCATTTGATCTATAGTATTATTTTCAATAAGTCAACATAAATTATGAACTCAAAAACTCTAACAAACTTTAACAAATTTAATTTTTACACCAATATGTATTTCCTTTTTTAATTTATACATTTATTTAGAAATTAAACTAACTATTGAGGAATAAATTTATATAAATATATATTTTTGAGATTATAACTTCCTAAAAACAAAAAGTTTAAAATCTATATTGTTTCAAAAATTATTTTTAGTATTTCTAACGCTAGAAAAATTATGTAAATATTTAATTTCTAGAATTCAGAGCAATTTATAAATTCTTTACAAAAATAATTTTTTTTTCAGATTAGATTAATTTACATTCCATTATACATATACTCAATAGGTATTAAAAAATCATTTAAATTTTAAATAATTTATGAAGAAGATAAAATTTTAAATTTTTCTAATAATAATGCTTAGAAAGTAACTTAAACGTATAAATTTTAAATATTTACTTATTAATTTTTTTAATTGATAGTTATAACTTAAAAGTCTTATTTTATTAATTAAATAAAAATATTAAATAATTTTAATTGAGAATTCAAATACTTTATTATCATCAAATAACTATTGATAATTAAAAATTAACTTTAAAGCTTAAACTAATTAATTTCAATCAATTTTTAATACTTTATAAAAGATAAGTTTTAGATATAAATCAAATCACTTCAGAATGATGAAGTAAAATTTTTTAAATTTATTCTTTTAGTAAGAAACTTTAGATCAAACATTTTTATCTGTTTGCTCTATTTTTTGAATGATTATAGTGATGATAATAAATTTACAGGCCAATATGCGTCTAAGATTACTTAGTAAATTTATTTTCACAATTAAAATATAGACTACTTCATCCATTAATATCTCTTTTAGAATTGATTGAGTACCTTTGATTAAGTCTTGTATTTTCCTTTTGCGGGAAAATATAACCACCCACTTGTGATAAAATCCCGTTTAAAAATAATCTGATAAATGTCAGTATTTTTCCAGATTAATAAACAAATTAATATATATAATTAGTTACCAAGCAATTGAGAAAAGTCTGCTTTCCCCATGAATATCTTAGGAATTGTTAAAATTAAACTTTATCAGTTAAATTTTTATTTTAAATAGTAAGTGAACATTAGTATAGTTAATAATGAATTATAAAACAAAATGATAGATATTGTTAGAGTTTAATTTAATACTACTTTAAAATGATTTATTTTGCTGATTAATATTTAGTATAACTATTATAATTTAAAATGTTAGATTTTGTTAGACTTTGTCAGAGTTGTATTGTTTTAATTTAACTTAGAATAGAAATTAATTTTACTAAACAATGATTTTTACTCCTACTATTGGATAATAGATAATCTTAATAAAAATAAAATCAAGATATGAAGAAGAGAAATATACAAAATTCTAAGTAATCTGATAATAGATACTTTTTTCGACAAAGCAATTATCAAATATTATCAAAAGATATGCACAATATAAATTCCGTAGAAAATAAAATGAATGAAGAAAATCAATAGATGAATTGGTCTAGTGCAATTATACTTGATTGTTTCATGGCTAATTTATTAATTTTGACTTAAAGTCAGAATCTTAAGCTAGCATTGACATGAAGAGGTTTAACGACTTGATTAATATTGGAACTCATATGTACATATGAAGCCCGAGATTACTTCTGCATTAAATGGCTCCCTAAACTATATAGCAAGTTTATAATGCCAACATATTTTTTGTAGTGCATAAAGGGAGATCAGCCTTTTTGATAAAGCAAAGTACAAAAAGAAAATCAATATATCCTATTTAAGAAGAGGAAAAGTTGCAAGAGGCAAATAGCCATCCTTCAAAGAGTAAGTTTATGGACTAAAACAAAAGAGTGAGATATGAAGCGGGCATAATGAAAAATTAAATTGACGACTTGATCAACTATAATTCCCTTGTATTGCAACTTCATGAGCAGGGAGTTATTGATGGTGAAGGTAAGGTTAAGGGTATGGTCCCTACTTAATAAAATACAATCTTAATGATCTGAAAGTTTTAATTCTTTATAATTTCACTAATTATCCTTAAATAAACCATTAATAATTTTAAACATACAGTTATAAATGCTTTGTTTTAAACATAAAACCAATAAAATATTGATTTTAATTAGTTTGTCTCTTGTAAGATTTGCTTATTAATATTCAAGTCTAATTATTTAGATGGTATCTTTGAATAAGTTTTGTCATTATTAAAAAGCTAAAACGTAGATAAAATAAGAGGGAGAAAAATCTTGTCTTTTTTAAAGTTTGTAATGTCTTTTGAAATCTGTTTTTTCATATCTTTAAGGCAAATTTTTTATGTAGTATACGTACATGATACAAGAACTATTCGATTCTTAATATATATAAACTCAAGTTTTTGTATGAAGCATTAGAACTGGCTTATTTAGACTATAAATGTTAGAAAGAGTGAAGCCAAATTTAATACGCATTAATAAACAAATTCCCAATTAGCAAAAAACTAATTAATTAAAAAATCTGAAAATTAGGGAGGATTTAAATTCAGAATAAAGTCTAGAAAATAGTAATGAAGAATCTCTAATCACTAATATAAAAAGTCCTAATACTGTTTAATTTGAACTTGAATCATTAAACTAATCACTTAATAAAAAAGAAACCGAAGATACCGGATGTTCTTGAAGGTAAACTCTATTAAAATTTGGACAATCAAATTTATTAAGTTATTGATAATGTTGATACTCTTTAGTAATAGTTCACAAGATTGAACTTTTCTGAAATTTAAGAAATTAAAGATGAAGGAAAAGATTAAATTAAAGTTGAATTTCAAAGCTTTGTTGAAGATAAAAAGTATTCCCCAACTTTAGGTGTAGCTTCGCAATAAGCGCTTGCAAATCACGTGAGAAATTCGACTGAATAAAATTAAAAATTAAAATACACAATTGAAAATGTCTCAAATAACTTAACTTTATTTTAAGAACGAAATTAAGAATTTGTCCCTGTGATAACATATCAAATCTAAGCTAAAGATGCCTAAATCTAAGAAGTAAATGAATGAAAATTTTTAAGGATTAAGCATGAATATTAAGCAGCTATTTAAAAAATATAAAGAATCGAAAAAGAGGATTAAAAATTAAAATAGGATCAGAAGCCTAAAATTATTAACAATAATTAAACTAAAATCAAAACACTTCAAATGATATCAATATGAAGCAAAGCAATAATTGAGTTAACAGCATTAATTAGCTCAGACTATATCTAGATTTAACAAAGGCAATGAATCTGTGAGATTCATTTTATTTTGAGAACAAACCCCTTTTATTTGATAAAAATTCCTTAAAAATATATGAAATTTATGACTTAAAATACTTCTGAATTATTCATTTAACTTATAACTTAGTTACTTACTTTACTAAACTTACTCCTTTAATCATTAAATATTGTTAAAAAACATTTTCATGGGGTTTTGCTGTTTATTTTCAGATAAGTCTTTAACATTCTTAATCATGATAGACTCAGAAAACTCAATGAAAATTATTTTAAAAAATGATTTTTTATAATTTGGTTCTTTAGAGTTACAGTTGTTATTTTGAAATAAGGAGTTTTTATTTCTCTTTACATACTTATAAAATAATTAAAAGATATTTTACAGTCTTTACTGGAACCTTCCCCTGAAAATGAATTTCCATCATCACAATTCTTATCTAAAATAATGGAATCCCCACATATATCATCACATTAAAGTTCTTCATTCATAAAGAGTCATACTAATTAGTTACAATAAACGCATGTTTTAGTTTTTAATCGTAAATCCCTCCAAACTAGCATTTAAATAATTATTTTAATGTTTGTTGAAAAATTACTTTAATCTTTAATTATTTTAAATTTAAAGGAAATAAATTGAATATGTAAATTTGCCATTTTTTTATTATGCAAGTTTTTGATTTTACGAGTGTGTAATTTATTAATTAATTCGAGACTTTAAAACTATTAACATATAATTATTGCTTGATTAGTGATTAAATCAATAGTAATTCAATAAAGACATTAATTTATTTTTATTATATAAAAGATGCTGTCCTAATATTAAATTTAATATATATTTGATAAAGAAAATATTTAAGTTCACTGATTGATAGTATATTTGATTATCTATTACACTGTATTTTTGAGGTAAATAATTTTTTAATTTAAAAATAATTTTGAGTTTAAAGCATATAGAAATCTTCAAACACCTATAAACCAATTGTAAACTGTTAGAAGTTAAACTTAAAAATATTAAGTTAATTCATTAAGTTTAATTATATATGAATAATTTTAAACTATTGTTTTATTGATAATTTATGAATAATAATGAGTTTACTCAAATTATATATAAGATAATATAATTTTAGCAGCTTGGTGTAAAAACAGAGTAAGTTAGCCGTTTTTAATTTCATTTAATTGTATAATTTTTTTAAGTTTTGTTAAGAATTTTAATGAAATCAAAATTTATTCTATTTAATTTAGGGGTTAGTTTATTTCTTCAAATGGCATTAACATTAAGGGAAAGTTTTCTGCTCAATAAATGTAGTCTCCCATCCCTAGAAAACTTTCTTCCCTGCATACAATTATGAGTAATTACATTATACTTCAAAATTGTTTAAATCCTAGGTCATTAATTTTCTTAAGTTAAAGTATATTCAATTCATTTTTATAAATTATATTTATGATCCCTTAAACTTTTGATACATATACTGCTTTATTCAAATTAAATATTTATTAATAGTAAAAATTGGAAATTAATTATTAAAAAACATCAAGCAGTATATTTGTCTGATTGATATAATTATTCTTTAATTACTATATATCATTAATAAATTTTGTTTTGGAAAGGAAGTTTTTCACAGAAACCTTTTTTATTTTGTTTATTTAAATTTTTGTTCAAGTCGTATTAAGCATAATTTTCAATATTGAATGCACAAGAGGGGCAGAGTTTTCTAGCTATGTTGTGATAGAAAATTTTATGCAAACTTCCTAATAAATATAAATATTTTTTGTTATTATTTTTTTCTATAGTTTAATTTTTAAATATTCTCTGATATTTCTGAACTTTATAATTTAAATTTTTTTTTCTTATCTTTTATTATAATTTTTCTTAGCACTGAATTAATTTATTACAATAAACTTATTAAGATTAATTTCAGATTGCCTTTTGATTAATAAAAATATGATAAAATTTTTTCTCCATGCTCTTATAGGATATTTAATAGATTTAACTTATAAAAAAGGTTTTGGATAAAATTTAATGTGACATTAATAAAAATATAGCAAAAATTCTTAAAACTAGGAATCTTTCCCTCCTTAAAACACTGTTCTAAAGATGGTACTGTCCATTTTCAACATTAGTCATGACAATATTAACAAGATCCAATTTGTATTTCATTCCCTTCAATGTCGTACCATTTAAATTATATTAGTGTTTCATTTTTAACATTTGAAGTATTAATTCTCATAACATTAGGGTATTTTGCATTCAATTCCTACCAAAAGATAACCTTATTAAACAACTTTTTCTAATTCATTATTACCGTTAACAACTGTGCAATTTGTGCATTAAACATCAATCCTTTTAAAATAGAATATTTATTCGTATTAAATAAATAAAAATATATAAATTCAATCTTTTAAATATTAAAAGTAAAAATAATAATGAAGAGTATTATTATTTTATGAAATCGTTAAATTTTAATTTTAAAAATGTAAATTTAATTATTCAATTTTAATGAATTTTAATAGTTAATACTTCATCTCTAAATATGTAAAAATACTATTAGAGAAGCATGACGTATTAATTTTTTTATATTTCTGAGAAATATTATAAAATAATATTCTACATATATTTATGCATATTTTATTTAATAAAATATTTAATCTTGTAAAATTATTAAATAACTCTTGTTGAAAACTATAATTTAAAATCAAGTCTTTAAAAGAATATTTGTATTTGAAGGTTTATTTTTAGATTAAAATAGATTACATAATCTAATATAAAATATCAATTCATTAAAGGTACTTTGTTCTATATTTAATTAATACATATCTTATCACCATAGATGATTAATATTTTAAAAAGAGATGTATTTATTTGCTTTTAGATAAAATAAATTATAAATCTTTAAAATACCTCATAAATTTACTTGGAGTTTTATCATTTAGGAGATTAAATATTTAATTATTATTTCTTTTATTAATTATAAGTTTTATAACTAAAATTTATAAATATATCTTATAAGATTTCAATTAAATCGAATCAGATCCATACATCATTTAATTAAAAAGCATTTAATTAAAATGATAAATTTTTGTTTTTATTACTAAGTTAAAGGACCAAAGCATTTTGAACAAGCAGGATTAAATTATTAATAACTATTTTATTAATTTATCTAAAATATTTTTGGCTTAATTTTAAGATTGCATTCAATAATTGAAGATACTTTCAATAATATTTTTTCATACTTTTACAATTATTATCAGTTCTATCGTTCCAGTACCAATCAGGACAATTTACATAACAACCATTAAGTAAAGTCAAAATTTATTAATTTAATAATTAGTTAAAAGTCAATAAATTTAAATGTTAAAAACCAAATTTTTTATAGAACAGATATATAAAGTATTACCTATACTTTTACAATAAAAAAGAATTTATAAATAATGAAACTTAATTTTAAAAAAAAATAACATATTAAATGTAGACATTTATAAATAATTTTGAGCACTTATAATTCCATGAAACTATGAACTACAATTATTTAAAACTATTATAAAATTATTATAAAAGAGTGATTATTATAAGAGGGATTAATTAAATTTTAAATCTTATGTTAATATAAAGCTTGAAATAAATATATTTATTCAAATGTCTGAAGTATCCAAGTTTACATTTTGTACACTAAGTATTTTGGGTGTAACAAATGATTATTTTTTTATTTAATTTATGTGAGCTTATGGAATTTCGAATATAATTTTCAGAAGCTCCTTATATATTTGTTTAATTATTACTAAAATACATAAGAATATGAAATATTAGAAATACAAATAAATCAGTTTAAAGTATATTATTACAACTGGCACAAATTACATTTATTGATAATTTTAATTTGATTTAGAATATGACCAAATTTGATAATTAATTTAAAAATATATATAATTAGTGTGCAATTGTGCAAAAATATAATCATTAGACTTGGGTTTGATTATTTCCACAAATCTGAAATATATAATTAGTTTGTGGATACCCCCTCCAAATCTGGAACTTTTTGAAATTCCAGATTTGGCTTTTGAATTCCAGTTTTAAACTGGAATTCCAGATTAGCTCTGGAATCCCATTATTATACAAAAAATCAATAATTCCAGGTATAAATCTGGAATTCCAGTTATATTCCTGGAATTCCAGAAATACACCTGGAATTCTTTAATGTAATGCTTTATAATAATGTTAAACTATTTTATATAAACTTTTAAATAAATCTTCATTTTATTAAAATAAATTTTTTTGTTTTTGATAATTACGAAAAAATTTAAAGTTTTCAAGGAATTTTTTTAATGAAAAATACTATGTAGAAAAACTCTGTTGAAAAGAAAAAAATTCTTAAACTTAATCATATAATTGAATTTTTGGGGGAAGTTTCCTGTCAAGTAAACTTTTTTTTATATATAATTTTTATTTATTTTATATAAAATATTTTAATAAATAATTTCTTACACATTAAATGGCCAAAGATAAGTTAAACTTTTTAAGAGTTATATCGATAAATTGCAATTATATTCTAATATCATAAATTGAGATATAGAATAGAATTGTATCATGATCTTTAGTAAAAAATTTGGAAAACTATTAGAAAATAAGATTATATATTTTAAAAAATAATGCTCAACATAAATTAGATTTTGAAATATTTCATGTGTGGGAGAATAAATTGCTTGAATCAAAAAAATGTGAAAATCATAAAAGGTATTAAAATGTCAAAAAATAATTCCATTTAAAAATACTTGACAGGAAACTTCCCTCAAAAAGTTGTTTTATTATAAACCTTGGCAGGAAATTTCCCCCTTGAATTTTTATTTCCATAATTAATATAAATATACCATTTATAATATTATTGATAGAGGGAGATCTTTTAATAAAGTAAACTTAATAGTTAGTATTCATATAGAGCTGATATTTATTAATTAATTAGTTTAAATGAATTAAAATGGCTTGCTAAATAAAAAGAATTGTTTTTTAATTTCACTAAATTTTTTCAATAGATTAACTTAGTTTCATAAAAACTTATGCACTTTTATTATTATCTAGAATATTTTAATATTATATTTATCCATTAAAATTTACCCATTTAAAAGCTTTGTATTTGTTGTTTGATTAATTTTATTTCCTAATAAAAATTTTGAACTTTTGCATTTAAAGTAGTAATTATTTCAATTATATAAAAAGAAATTTCTTTTTCAATCGGTACATCCAAGCATGATTTTTATAAATATAAAAAAATTATAATGATTTAAAAAAAAATATTCAATTTATTATTAATTTTATAGTGATTGTTTAGATTAACTCTCTATTTAGATTCATTTAAATTATACATTAAAAAATTTGCAAAAATTTTAATGCAAAATAATTTGAACAATTTTATCTATGATAATGAAGTATAATTTTATTCCAGTTTTAAACTGGAATTCCAGATTTATAACTGGAATTCCAGGTACACATCTGGAAATTTTTTTTCATATTACGGTTCCAGATATAAATCTGGAACTTATAAAAATTCCAGATTTAAATCTGGAATTCCAGTTTAAAACTGGAATTTAAAAAAGTTCCAGATTTGGAGGGGGTATCCAGTTTTGTAATTAATTAATTAGAAATGGCTTACTTATCCCTCCTCCTAAAATAGCCGTGTCTCGAATGGTTATCGGCAATGGTATCTGCCATGTTGAACGGTCTCTCATGAGCAGCTATAGCAGCACCTTCTAACTCGCAGAATTAATACCGTGAAGTGAAAAGCCACCTTTAGCATCTCTCACTAAAAACTCTAATACTCCGTCTTAAAGCTGGTCGAATGTGATGATGAGAGTATTGTCGCCAAACTAAGCAATCTGTGGTTGAACGTTTCTTAAAGAGTCGGTTAGAATAGAACATGAAACTTACTGTAACAATATGAACCGTCTTTCATTTAGGCAGTGAGGAACATGCCACCACACAATTATTGACATTGACTTGGATGAAGTTATATTCAAGATTGCAAACACATTCTTCATCAACGAGGTTACAGTAGGTATTACCGCTTTAGGCCCATCCCATTCTCGTCTTTAGCATCAGTGTAACTGGTCACAAGAAGCTGAATTTTGTTCTTGGCGCAAACACCATCAGAGACTCCGTATTACCCAGTAAGTCGCATAAATTACATCTCCGTGTCAGAATGGTGCAAACAGGCTTTTATTTCTAATTAATTAATTACAAAACTAATTATATATTTAAGATTTGTGCAAATAATCAAACTCAAGTCTAATTATTATATTTTTGCACACTTGCACACTAATTATATATATTTTTAAATTAATTATCAAATTTGGTCATAATCTAAATCAAATTAAAATTATCAATAAATGTAATTTGTGCCAGTTGTAATAATATACTTTAAACTGATTTATTTGTATTTCTAATATTTCATATTCTTATGTATTTTAGTAATAATAGATTTTAATTCATTCAAGTCCATAATGAAATGACTTGAATGACCTTTTAGTTGAATTTTAGTAATTAATTATCTATTATAAATTTTAAAAAAAATACTGCAATAAATTTAATTATACAAATTATTTAGATAAATATAATAAATTTGTAGGTTTAAGGAATAAATATTTGTATAACATAAGTTTAAAAATAATTTTTATAATTTTTATGATAGGATAGAAGCTATTATTTTAGTTTAAAATTTAATTTGGAAAATAATTACCTTAAAAATATACAGAAACATTAATTAAATTTCTTTTAATTATCAACCCAAAGTTTTAGAAACTAATCCACTACACGAATAACATTTTTAATTCATAAATATTCAATTAACTCAAATTATATTTATATTTTTAATATTCCATAATTTATTTTCTATTAATATATATATTAAAGTGTATTTCTTATATTCTTTTAATTTATGAAAACTTGAAATTTAAATACAATAAAATTGTCAATTAAAAAATTATTTTAAATAACTTTATTTAATTAAGTTATTGACTAAAACTTAGTTGATTTGGTTAGAATAGCTAATTTAAATAATAAATTCAAATTTAAAAGCTATTTACATAATAAATACATGTTTTAGAATAGTGAGTTAAGTGATTAAATTAACAAATTGCTTTAAATTAGATTTATAAGAGGGAAATTTCCTGGCTTATTGATAATATAAGAATTTTACATAAAATAAGGTCTCTGAAAAAACGTATAAAATATTATTGACAATTGAATGAGTACAGGATGATAGAAAAGTTAAAATCAACTCAAATAATTATAGAGTTTTTGTTTTATTATTTTTCTTTTAAATTCATAATTATAGAAACAAGTAAGAATTTTCTTTACTTTTATATTAAAAATAGAAAAGCTAAAATTAAGATGTTCAAATATAAATTAGAAATCTCTTTTTGAAAAAGTAATTAAAAGTATTGCTCTGTAAAGATATAGGAATTAATTATTTTATTAGAATTTTTAAAACAAGCATTTAAAACATTTTATTTTAGTTGAGATTTATAATTTATATATAAAACTTTAAATTTAATCAAAAACTTAATATAGTAATACGAATACTTAAAGATCAAAAGCAGGTGGAGATAGAGCACTCATTAAAATGAAAGTTACAAAAACATTTCTTTAATTTTTGTTTTATAGTTGTCCTACCTGGTAATACCACAGGTGCAGCTGGACTGGTGCTTCGCAGAGTGACAGAGAAAGCAGACATAGAAGCTGAATTTGAATATGAAGAAGAGGATGATGAAGAGGAATAATAGCAATAATCAGAGAGATTTCCATTTTTTAATTTACATAATAAGTTTTCGTATTAATGTGATTAAAATAATAAATTAATTAAAGTTTTCGTATTATAAATCATGATTGCTCAGGGCACTTCATACACCATTATAATAGTGAATCTAAAAATTATTCACTATGCACACGTCAATAAATTCAGTATTATAAAGGCAATAGTTAGGCTTGCAGCTTTTGCATGTATTATAATCCTAACCCCAACAAGCTTTACACTTGTAATAGCATTCTATTCAAAAGATTATGAGAAATTAATATCTTACGCTTTTTAGTAAGTTTAACTTCGAGTGTAGTTTCAGTTAAGGCATCATCAACTCCAGCTAATTATAGTGTGAAGGTACCCATATTTGTGTCAGTTGGAAATCCTACTATTGTTCCATTCGAAAAACTTTCCATAAAATAACGGGGAGTTAACTAGTATTTTTCTTTCCAATACATTGTGAAAGCCGTTCCTTCTGGATTAATGAATATCTCAGATTAATTAATAGTAATAATTATTATTATAAGATTGATTATAGTCATAGTAAAATTTGTTACCAGCATAAAATTTAAATAAATAGCAACAGCGAATATATTTATTAGAGCTTTAATGATTATTAAAGGCAAATTCGGTAAGAATTCGAGATTGAATGTGACGTTTTATGGTATCGTAATTAAATCATAATTTACAACAGTAATTTAATGAATTCCAAATTGTGAATTGCTATGATTTATAAAAAAAAAAGATTTTACTAATTATTATAAATTTACTAAATAATGCAGCTGTTATATTTTTAGTTAAACCATCCCAAAATATCTAAGATTCTAAAACTGCAGAATTACATAAAGTGTCATTAACTTTAAGGCTGAAGTAATTCAAATTAACATAATGTAAATATCAATATAAATTTATTAAATTCGGCAATCCATATGGATTAGAACTTGAGCCTGATAAATCAATAAATATTTTTTAGGGTGGTCTGACTTCAACATCAGGATATGTCTATAAAATATTTATTATTGGTTTCTAAAGAATTTCAAAGATAAAACTGTATGAGTAAATATTTTTTTATTAATTTAATTAAAAGTCAATAACTTGGTTTGTTTAAAATAGATTAATGTTTTGTTTTACAAGAAAGTATAGCAAACAATATAAATTAAATAATTTGAAAATACTATATAATCAAAATTTTAAAAGGTCGGAATAGCGGGAATCAGATGGAAGGTACAGAAGGAACAAGCTCAATGAGAGGATTGCCGGTCTACATGGAAAAAGAAGAGGCAAAACTACAACAGAGATAGATTCATCCAAGATTACTTTGAATATTCAAAGCGGCAGCCAATAAATCAGAAGAGAATTTACCCAAATGTTGAAGTTACCAATAAAAATAACTGCAAAAACTTAAACAAATACACTGTCACATTAGACAACAACCGATAGCTCCATTTCTTTTAACCACAATTGCAAGCAGAAGGTTGGGTAAAGAGGAATGAACGATTTGCTGAGAATTAATAGTAGAAGAAGAACAGAGACAATTAGCAACAAAAGATAGATAGCTGCTACCTAACATGTTGAACTAAAAATTTGTCTGTAAAACGTTAGAGGATTGAACTCAAAACTCAAACAAGACTCAATGTTGAAGGAATTTGAAGATAGGAAACCAGACTTTATTGCTCTCGTTGAAACGAGACTCCTAAGAATTATTTAATAAAACAGTCAAAACATAACGCAAACACAACTGGCAAGAAATGGAGGAGTACTCACTTTAAATAGTGGCAAATATTAAATGAAAACGGTAAAAACCCTAAGATAGTATTTGGCGTGGAACATACTAAACGCAGGAGGATTCCCGGTTAATATGATAACAATGTATATACCACCTTACTAAAATGATGAAGCGAAAGAGCTCCAAAATAGAGTAAAATTCATGATTAGATCAATCAAAGAGAAATTCAATAAACAAAGAATAATAGTTATGGGTGACTTTAATTTTCACCTAAGAGACTTTGGCAAAAGACTGAAAAAAGAGGGATTAATGTAGTCAATTCCCGGGGAGTGGAAACTTACACAAAGGGAAACCAACTGGACCAAATATATTCAAACGCGGAAACAAATGAATGGAAACTTGATCAACTGAGACTTACAGATCACTATCTGATCCAAGTAAAGTTAGTGATGAAATTTATGAACAACGACCTGAAAATGGCAGACAAGGAGAAGA
Source organism: Oxytricha trifallax (assembly GCA_000711775.1). Taxonomy (NCBI): domain Eukaryota; phylum Ciliophora; class Spirotrichea; order Sporadotrichida; family Oxytrichidae; genus Oxytricha; species Oxytricha trifallax. The sequence goes on along the minus strand of ARYC01005361.1, from coordinate 7,501 downwards.
CAGTTAGAATCAGTGCTGGAGAACATTCATAGAAGAAAAACAAGACTTGAGTCCAGAAGATCTTGAAATGCCAATAAGAAATTGCTATGAAAGCATACTGGAAAAGCAGAGTAAAGCAAAGAATTGGTATCAATAACTACCATAGTGGGCAATTAAGAATAACATCAAGAATGACAATAGCCTCTACTAAGACACTAAACAGCAGTGGAACAAAGCAATAAGGCACATGGAGCATTTAGACAAAATATAATCAAAATTTGGAATATTTAAATTCTAAAAATATGACAAATTATATAATAAGTTATTTTCTAATCATTTTTATAATTGTATTTTAGAAATTTGTTTGATTTATATTAATTTATATTTAAAATGGGTGCAAGTTGTATATATTATATTTTTACTACTTGCGCCCATTTCTATTATATTTATTATTTATAATTCTAATTATTATTGTTTTATTTAAAAAATATATCAATTTATTAAATTACTTTTGTACTGATGTGAAATGTAATTTATTCACTCATTTAAATTATTGATAGTTAATTTATTTTATACATTGAAATTTATTTATTTTAAAGATTAATTAATTTCATTAGTAAATAATTTGAAAATTTTTTTTTTTTTTATTTATGAATAAATTAAATTTAATATAGGTTAAAAACAAACTTCTTTTCTTTAATTAAAAATAAATAAACATATTTAAATTTAAAAATAAAAAATATCAATATTAGTAAACGACTCCAATAGCAAAATTATACAATTTTTTTTACATTTATTTCATCATAATAAATTATTTTATAAATAATCTAGCATATTTCTAATAAATATTTTAAAATACGTTTTAAGTAAGTAAATATACATTTCTTTAAATTTAAGAATTATTATATTCACGATTTTATCACTATTTTGACTGATTGCTTAGATAGAAACGATTTGAAGGGATTTTTCTACTTAGTAAAAAGAGTTACTAAAAACCAGAAATAATCCCAACCAATTAAAGGACTGACAATTTAATAAGAAAGAGTATAACCAGCAGAACAGACTTCGAAACAATTAGTGGAGTCTTACAACAACTTGTTCGCTGATGACAGGATTCAAGACCAAGCGATAAAAAAGCAATCAGACACAGCAATGCACAATAAATAGAATGGAGAACAATTATGTGTCGAAACTGATGTGGACAAAGGAATTACAGAGTGCAATTTCAACAAAGCAATTGGACAGGATGGATTCGATGGAAAATGCTTGCGAAATCAGAAAACCTTAAAAGGACTGTAGTTCAAACTATAGTAAAGTGGATAAATTAGGGGACCTTCCCCCAATTTATAAAAGAAAGGTAGGCTAGTCTTGCTTAGCAAGAACCAAGGGGAACTATATCCAGAAATAAACAACACCAGACCATTTGTCGTAAACTCGCATTTAAGCAAAATTATTGAAAAGGTCATAGTGAATAAAATACAAGACCAGAAGAGCGAAATACTAACAACAGGTAACTACTAGAAAGGATTCAAAGAAAACAAAAGCACACATATAAACTTGATAAGATTGTTGGAACACATCAAATTGTCGAGGAGAGAGCAAATATAGAGAGACTTACCTGTTCATTGACCTTTAAAAAGCATAAGATTCAGTCTGGAAAGACAAATTGATGAGCATCTTATAGCTAAGAGTAAAAACAGACTTCGACATCAAAGTGATTAGATTGATAGAGGAACTTTACAAAAACAACAGAATAACATACGATGGAGAAGAAATAGATGCGTAAAGAGGAGTAGCTCAGGGAAGCAGACTATCACCTATGTTATTCAATATCTATCTACAAGACGCAATCTTCTCATAGCCAGAGTTGAAATCGTTAGTAAGATAAGACAAACTACTAGCATTAGCAGATGACTTACTCATAAATGTAAAAAACAAGCAACAACCGGAGAGAGTAATACAATGTTTTAGACAGCTCGAAAAATCTTACAATCTAAGACTCAATACAAAAAAACTCAGTTTTTGACTTATTCGAAAGAATTTGTGGGAATGAGTGAGGTTGAGGGAAATTCAAAAAGTACAGGAAATCCAATACTTAGGCATGAATATTTGCCTTGACACCAAAACGCTACTAAAGAATACATGGGAAGGAATAAAAATACAAACTAAATTCTACCAGAATCTTACGAAATCAAACAACCCCACAATCTGCGATGCAATAATGGTTACCCAAATAAGATCTTAGTCATCTACAAATATACGCCACTTGTGGTAACAAGATACATAAAAATAGAGGAAATTGATAAAATAGATTTACAATTAAGAGACTGGCATTCAAAACCCCAGACATTAAGAACAAAATCTTAAGGAACGTCACCAAACTCAAGAAGAATGGGTCAAGGGAAATTATCGAACAACTAGTTTTGAAAAACATGAAAGAAGTAAACTCTAACCTGGACAAATTCATTATATCCATGAAAGCCAAGGACGAAGTGCACCAGAGTAAGCAAGACCTTTGGAAGAAGAAGAAACTGTTTATAACAAAAATGAGATGGATACAATGATGCCAATTAGGCAAGGACGTACATTAGTCAGCTACGGTATGAGCCACCATCGTAACGTCCACAAGACATTCGTGAACACCCTACACATGAAAAACTGCAACTTCATGAATGGAGCAGGGGACCTCACTAGGTTTTCATTGGTAGTGAGGAACTACAGATTAATTGACCTTGATAGCAAGACCTAAATAAAGGTAATCGCTAATATGATATGGCTAGACACCAGAATAAGAGGACTGGAGGCAAATGGATACTACCAAAAAGTAAAGAAGTTATTCAAAATAACATATGTCAAGAAACAACAAATAAGAGTAGCTGAAGTTGATACACAACAGAAGTGAACAAAGAAGCTGAACATTCAAAATCATCAATGATATGCTCTGAATATATACAGAGTGCATTTGCATATTTGCATATTAATTACCTACAGTTATTATCTATCTCTTCTCTACTATATAATCTTGAATGAAAACTTAAATTTAATAAAGAAACTATTCATTTAAATTTATTTAAATCAATAAATTAACTATCATTTAAAAAATGTTAGAGTAACAAGACAAAAAAGTATCACAAATTTTTTACGATTCTTATAACATATTTGTACTTGTTATTAAATTTTAAATCTACAATGAAGAAAAAGTGAATCAATAATATGTTTTTTATTCTCAATAAATACTTTAAAATTCTCCCATTCTTTATTATCTTATAAAATTTAAGCATAAAAACTTAATTTATTTCAGGACTAATATAAGATAAAAGTTTTAAATCTAAAACTCTTTATGCAATAATTGATGATGAGATTTCTTTATATTTTATAATATTTTAATCTTATTTTTAGAATATAATTAATGCTATTATAATGCATAATTAAAATTATAATTATTTTTAATATAAAGTTATTTCTATTTATTTAAATATAACAAAGTTTTCTTAAAATAATAAATACTGCAAATTTTGAGTTTAATATCTTTAACATTAGATAATCAAATATTAAATATAAAATCCTCAATCTAGATACCCTAGAGTTTTTAATTACAATTTAATTAAAAATTTACTAATTATTCCAATTAAATTTTTTATTTAATTAGGCATTAAAATAGTAAATTATAGAAAATTTTTAATAATTCCTTAATTTATTTTAATTTAGAATTTAATAAATTTCTATAAAAAATTATATCCAATTTAATATTATTTTTATTAAATTTATGTTTAAGATAGGAACAATATTATATTAAAATAATAAAAAAACTAAAATCATTAAATTATATCAATAATTAGGTAGAAATAAAATGTTGCTGGATTGAAAGCATCAGTTATCATAACATTAATATATCGCATAACATTCATTTAAGGGGGAATTACAATTGAAAACTTTATAAATAAAGCAGTTTAAAATCAAATATATTATTTTAACAAGGCTAGCTCTATAATTAAATTATATGTTTTTTAGAGAACCTTGAAATATGTAACACTGCTATTTATATTAACTTAGTTTTCGTCTAATATAAATGCATTAAAAATTGCAGTGTCTCCCTTTTTATCTATATTATAGATAAATTAATATTATTTTAAAATATATAATCATAATTAAATATTATCAGACTTGAAATTAACAGTTTGATTATATGTATGATGTGAAATTAAAGTAATTGAAGTAGGGAAATCATCATCTGCAACTGGTGGGTAATTTCTAACAACTTCTGATTAAAAATTTATAAAATATGAATGTGCTGCTGAAGCTGTCAGCTATCCAGTCAGAAAAAATTATAACTTAATGCTTTGTTAAGTAAAACCCCATTAGTAAAATTTTGACAAAACATAGGTGATATAAAAATTAAGATTAGATTTATACACTAATGTTTATTGATTAACTCTTTTTTAAATGATTTACAAAAAACTTAACTAAAGAGAGTTCAACCCTCGATAGTATGATTAAAAGTTTAACATTATACTATGCGTACATAGGTTTTTAATTTAGCTTTTATTAATTAATTTTTATTTTAAATACCCTTTATTTTTTTTCTAAAATAATTACATTCTCGGGATTTCATTTGCGAATATTCTCAAGACTATCAAAGAATTATACAAAACTTAAGAGGAGTATTCATTAGAAAAGCAATAAGAATAAATGAGATTTCCCAATGAAAACTGAATATTGATTCATTCTGACAGAATTACATTAGTTGAAAGTTGGATAATGTAAAAACGAATTTAAAGACTAATAGTGGTTATTTGAGATTAAAAGTAATAACTTTAACGAAATCATGTTAGTGATAGAAATTGTAATGGAATTTTAGTAGATAAATCTAAAAAAAAATATCAAGTGCGAGGAAAGAGAAATGCTAAAACTTTTGTAATTAAATACTATGATTAAAATTTATTGATTCTTTTATATATGTCCATTTTAGAATTGATTATACTCTTTTATCTAAAAGTACTCTATAAATTTGAATATATAATATGAATTATTCAAAACTAATAAGCAAATTATAGAAATTATAAATTTATTTTGTAATTTCCAATTTTTCCTTTTATCTAATACAATGTAATATTGTATAATATATATAAATTCAAATATTTCATTCAAACCAAATTTAAATTATTTTCAAATCTCACAGTCCTACTTATTTGAATTTTTTTTCAATAATTTTTAATTTTCAAGTATATTAATGTATATTATCTCATTAGATTATTGATAATAATTTATTATATATACTATAAAAGCTATTGAGACTAAATTATAAATTTTTTATTTACTAATAATTAATTATTGTAGAAATACACTTGAATATGTAAAATTAATTATAAATATATATAAATTATTTAAAATTTATGGCAGTTATAGTTGTCAAATTTAAACGATCTTATGCTTGTTTGATAGAGAATTCAAAACTAACTGGACTTTATTACTGGCGGGACTATTTTATCTCATCCCTGGAGCGAGATAACTTGAGTTTAATTAAACACATCTAAACTTATTAAGATATACCCTCACATCAAAGTATAGTTATCTCGCTCTAGGGATGAGATAAAATAGTCCCGCCAATCAAAACCCCAAAACCCCTTAGTGAGGTTTATAAGTGCTTTGATTTGTAGGGTATAGTTGGGGTCTTATTGGGGTTAGTAGAGAAACGCAAGTTTTATGTGAATTTAATGATATTTAATGAGTATTAATGTGCTTAATTCAAACAAATTTTATCTGCTTATCTTTGTGGTATTTCTTGAACTTAGCTCTCTTTAATGTTTCTAGTATATCTTCTAATGATGATCTTGGATATGCTGGAGCTCTTACTATGATCATCTCAACCATTTTCTTAATCTAAGTGCATACATCTTCTTGCTTTATATGTTTAACAGCCATGCTTATTGATTACTTTTCTTGCTTTGTTCCGAAGTACGACATACTTTCCATATCGCACTCTAAAATAATTGCTGCTACCGCCCAGACATCTCACTAAACAGAGCCATTAGTCCACTTCTCTCTTATTGGGAAGTACCCAGGTGTGCATAGCACTTTAGCTAAAGTCACTATTTCTTACCTTATTGCTCTATTGAAATCAATGACTACTATTTCTAAAGGACAGAGATTTAGCATTACATTTTCTGGCTTCAAATCTCTATGAACATACCCTAGATCATGCAGCTCTTTCACACCCTTGGTCATTTCCGTGAGTATCTAATTCAAGTCATCTGGGTATCTATTATGGTAGAGATAATCTCTTAGAGTCATTTCAAATTTCTTAAGTCGTAGTGCAATAAAAACATGTCCAAGAATAACTCCATCGAGTTTAAGCAAGTTCTTGCATTACCTTTTATGAGCCTCTCTTAGTATTATGTATTCATTGGCAAACTCATTTTGATACTGCTCGTTCCTAATAAGATATTTGAAAGGATATACTTTATAAGCATATTCATCAACTACTATGAGTTTTGCCTTGTTAGGCACATCAATATGTAAATAGTTGTCAATGCAAAAACTGAGATCTACTGCATTTAATGCAGGTATATACATAGCTCTCTCTTACAAGCATGCTATATATAATTCATTAGCTGGTTGGTTCATTGACTCAAAACGTTTCTGCTTCTTAAGTCTCTCTTCCTGCTCTCTTTAAGACTCTACAGTATTGGACTTTCTCTTGGCTGGTATAAGTTTTTATGTTTCTTTATCTTGCATTAAAAACTCACTTAAATGATGTTTTTGCATGTGTCTTTTAACTTTAGCCGAGTGAGTGTAAGACTTCATGCAAGTCGTGCACTAATACCTGCCATCGACCTTTTCGTGCTTGAAATATATCTTAGCTCACCCAGAGTGCATCTCTTTGATGTGCCTCTTCAAGCTCGAATCAGTTGAGAAGAAATTTTAGCATTCATCACATTAGAATTCTTTAATCTTTTCTAGTGGGAGATGTTCTTTTAACTCCTCAACATATTCGATTAGCGTTTAAATACTTATCTCTGCTATCTGCTTCCTGATATTTATTTCTAGAACAAACACCTCTGATTAAAACTCAAGAGCTTTAAGCTCTGGCTCCTTTTCAATGTATATGATCTCTGGCTTCTTAGTTTATACAAAGTTTAGCTAAGATTATCCACTGCCAAGAGAGACTGCTTTGCGATTTAAGTTAGCCGCCATATTTAAATTCAAATTTAAATTTCTATTATAAAGCTCTAATAACCTCTCTAGTTATAGTAACTTTGTATAGGAGTTGGTACTGCAACAACAATGGGTGATTCTTAGGCGTTAGACATCCATATTTATACTAAGTTTATAACTATAAATTTTCTAAATTAATGCTTAATATTTTTAATTTTGGTACCAACTTAGATAAATTTCAGGTTGGTACTCGTACCAATTAGGTTTTAAACCATTTTGGAACTTTTCCATTATAACCTCATTAGTTTAAAACTAGGTACTAATTAAGTTTTGGTACTATTAAATTGGTACCAATTGAAATTAAACG
>ARYC01005360.1:0-30935 GCA_000711775.1 Oxytricha trifallax | reverse complement strand
AGAAAAAGCACAATTAAAGTTTTGTCTTTATTCATGAACCTACAGGGAATAGATTCCTCTAAAAGAGGAGACCAAGAAACCCAGTGGAGTCTCTTAGAGTTGAAGTCTAGAAGTAAGTCAAAATAAAGAAAGCAGTCAAGAATTTTCAAGTCTCTGAGATCAATAAAATCATGGTTAAAATAGAGGCAATGAAGATTCCCATATTAAAAATTATTGACTTAGAATCTTGCCTAGAAAGCTATCTCACTCTTGAAGATAAAATAGAGAAGAGAGTCATTACTGATGACTAATATGCTTGCATGATATATCCATTCAATTACTTCCTTGCTGATGACAAGTTCAAAATGGAATTTGCAAATGAGTATTATGCTCTTTAAAAGGCAAAGTTAAATGAGTGCAGGCATATCATATAGCTTGATGCTATTTTACTTGGTAAAGATCATGTAGCCTTCAGGCTTCCATTGCTTGAAATGACTTACAGAGAATTCTTATCTGACAATAGATGTCAGAGATAAATTGGCTAGATTGTATAGCAGATAGTTGAGGGGATTGAAGAGCTTCTCAAGCAAGGTTATGTTCATAGAGACTTAAAGCCAGAGAATATCATGTTGAATTTTCAGCCTCTTAGAGTTTATATTATAGACTTCAACAGAGGATCAAAGAGTGCAAGCCTCTGCATAAGGAAATGTATACAGTACTCCTGGATATTTCTCAGAGAGAGAGGATTGGAGAGATGGAGACACTTAATGGGATATCTGGGCTCTAGCAGTAATAATAATAAAGAGTGACATGCCAAGAAACTATTACTTTAGCTGCAGGGTTGAGAGAGATTCTAAACAGAGAATCAAACAATATCTCGATAAAAATAAATAAAAATGGAGGTCTCAGAGAACTTGCATACTCAACTATTATCAAGCCAAGCTAAAGAATTAACAAACAATAGAAACAATCAAACATCAACTAAGAAAGATAAAATTCAGAGAAATGCCACATGACTCTAAACTTATATTTGTGTGAAATATTTTTAAAACTCGCTTGTTATACTCACTTAAATTACTAATATTTAAACATTAAACCCCTACATAAACCCTATTAAAACCCTAATAAAGTATAGATTAATAGTCTACTTTTATCAATCAAAAACTCAATCAAACTACTGAAAAAAAGGGTTTTGGGGTTTGAACTCTACATACTCTGATTCGCTTGCTTGTTAAAGCTCAGCAACTTAAAGAGGCTCCCTTGTTTTTCTTTTGTTGAGCAACTTCAGTTTAGTGTCTTAAACTTAAACTTAAACTTCTCTTTCTTTTTTGTGGGCTTTTAAAAGATGCTTCTTTAAGTCTCTTGTGTGAGAGTACTGTTTATGGCCCTCAAAGCAATCATACTTTCCATCAACTTTGTCGTGCTTTAAGCATACAGTAGGCTTAGCTTCCTTATGGACCTTCAAATGCCTGAACCAGCTAGATTTATGAGTGAAGTCTCTTTCACACTTCTCACAAAAATATACTTCAACTTCCTCTGCTTACATTGAAATTTTCATTTCTAACTTTCTCCTCCTCTCTGTATCCCACACACTTGTTTGCCATTTATTTTCTATTATTAATTTCAATTTTAATAACAGAGACCTCAAGTGATAGCTCTGGTAGTTCTTTATGAGAGTCCATCTCGCAGCTATCACATTTTTAATTGCTGCCAAAGGTAAGTCTCATTTAGTTTAATGGAAGTGCTGTTGTTTTTCTTAAAATGTTAGCGCTCATATTTAAATTTGAATTTAAAATTATAAAACTGCCTCTATAACTGAGAGCTTATATGAGAGCTTTGCAAGCCTATAAGTTTCAAGGAAAATTTTTAGAATATTAGAGAAGAATTATGAGTGTTAAGAGACGATCCAGCTCTAAATATGGGTGAGGAAGTAACCAGTTTTACTTTCAATAATAAGTTGATTATAGTACGTACCGATTTAGGAGGTGCTCCTAATTAAGTACGTACTGCTTTAGGAGGTATTTTGTGATTTATCATTAAAATTAGGGTGCTCCTAATTAAGTACTAGCTTTAATTAATGCTCCTAATTAAGTACTAGCATTTTAGGAGCTGCTCCTAATTAAGTAGGTACCAATTTAAATTTAAAAATATGGAACTGTAACAGTAGAAATTGATATCAATCTCTCAAGTTTGAAACCAGTTCTCTAAACCTTCTCCATTTCCTTCTTAGAGGTTGACCTCCTATAGGATGCCCATATTTAATAGTAAGTTTTACAGAGGTATATATATTATAATTGAAATCAATAAACTTAAATTTGAATATCATTTCTTAGATCTGTAAGCAAGATGGAGTCAATGAATGATGCAATGAAAAGAGTGCAAGACAAGAATTGATTCAAAGATTTAGAAGCAAGGAGGATTTGCACCGCTACCTGGTGCAGCAAGGTATTGAACTCATAGTAACTAATCTTGATTATGTAGTTGTTTTGTTCCTCCCAACGATGGAAGGCACTAAAATTTCATTTTTAAGAGCCATACTCTGCGAAGAGAAGAAAGCATTAAAAACTTAAGATGTAAAGTTTGCAGAGATTCCAAACTATCCTGAAATCTCTGTGACTAATTTATATGATAATGCAATGAATGACCCAGAGGTTTCGTTGTACCTGCCTACAAAGAAGCAGTTGTCAAATAAACTTCCTGAAAGAAACTACTTCTTTGGCATACTTGCAACAATAAAAGGTGATTACTTGAAAGAAATTATTCAAGAATCTCATAAGAAAAGGTACAGCATCTCTTCAGAAGATAAGGATAAACAAGGGATCAAGATAAGTGAGAGCTGGCTATCAGAGCTGCAGAAGCACCCTTATATTTCAAGTAAGATTTGTAGCTTACCTCTTTAGAAAAATCTGGTACTGGCATCTTCTTGATGAAGGAATAGAGCAAGCTTTATAGAGAGCGAAAGTCGCAGACAAAGTATGAAGTTAGCAAGAGACTTTATTCAAATATTTAGCCTCCAGAGTCAATGAACATAGATGTTGGAGCTGGCAGCTAGAGAAGAAACTTAGGAGGAGGGAAGCAAGAAGTAGAAGAAAAGAAAGAGAAGCCAGCTCCCTCTAAAGAATTTTAAATGTGACTTATATATTCATTAACTTAACTACAAAACTTATTTATATACATTCACTCTCCCTTCTTTCGCACACTTTTAAGCCAATAAATTATCTATTCTCTTCGCTGAGCTTTTAATAAAGTCTACTGTATCGATAGGTAGGTCATGCATAAGATGGTATAGCAGCAGTTTCTTATAATGACCTTTTAGTATACCCCAGTAGAATTCAATTCCATTAAACTATGGGCTGTAAGGCACGTTGAACACTGGTGTTATCCTTAGTTGTTCATAACTTTTCCTTGTTTCTTTTGTCTTATGAACTGAAAGATTATCAACGAATAGTATAATCCCTTATTCAGGGTACTTCTCTCTCAGCTGCTCTAAGAACTTAATATACTGCTCTGTCTTAATAGAGCGATGATGAATAACATAAGTTTCTAAACCAGCATCCTCGCTAATTCCTCCAAGAATTGCCATTGTTTATACCTTGACTTTTTAGTCACATACCTCTATATTACTATGCTTCTTATACCAAGACTTCTAGATGAAAGTGTTGAAGGTAAACACAGCTTCGTCAGCATGAATAAACTTAACATTACTCTATTAGGCTCTCTGCATTTAAATATAAATATAATTTAAGTTATTGTTGTAAAATGGCAGAGTGAAATCAATCACTCTCTTGATACGATTAACACCTTTGTAAGATATACCATTTCGTTTATAAATGTTTGCAACAGACTATGCAGAGATCTTCAACTCAGGGAACTGGCGGTGAAACATAGTAGCTCGTTGGTCGAGAGAGAAGTGAGCCCAATACTTCAAAGTTTTATCATTAATAAGATAGTCAATATGCTTTTATAGAAACTTTGACTTCCTCTTAGGCATAGAATTCAGCTATTATTGCTTTAGTTATACTGCTATAAGACAGTGGGATCGAACAGTTGATGGACTTCGCTTTAAGAGCAGTGCAATAGACTTATAGTTCAGTACTGGTTTGACTTATTCACTGTATATATCACATCCATATCGCAGTTTAAACACTAAATCTATATACTCTTCATCATAAATAGACCCCAAAAGCTTGCTATTTTTGTCTCGCATTTAATTAATAACCCCAACCCCTAACAAATTCCCTACAAATCAAAGCACTTATAAACCTCATTAAGGGGTTTTGGGGTTTTGAATCGCCTAAGAAAAAAGACAGCGCGTTCTATTAGAGACTTCACAATTTGTAAATGTCTGAAATTAGAAAGTCAAGTTGATCTTAAGAAAGAAAAATACAGCCAAGCTTTGATTTTTAACTATACTCTAAAGATTAAAATCCACTTCTCAATATGAGGTACCTTCTTGGGATCATTCCTAAAGATAAACTTTCGGATCTTGTAGTATTTATAACTAGAGAGCTTATTTTTTAGCTCATGATTAATTTTTGCAAAATCTTAAATGAACTCTAGCTTATTAGTATTTTTAGATTCTATTGCTCCTTCTGATCCTAAAACTAAATTTGTTTTCAATTTAGTAAATTTATAATTAAAATATGAGTTATTGCTCATCTTGTCTAATATTCTCAAAGTTTATACAAGCTTACCTTTGTTCATCTATATTCTTGTAAGAATTAATAAATAGTTTAAGAATGTATAATGTATTATAAAAATATATTTAAGCTTAATTCTTAATCATTTTATTACAACCACCTTATTTTCAAAATTTGTGCACTATGTGGATTCTATCAGAGTACAATTCTTCTCAAATTATCAATATCTGTTAATATCGTTCAAGTTGAGTTCACTAGACAAAATTATATTTTATTAATAATTATATTAAGATCAATAGACAGCCTAATTATCTCATCAATGTTCTCTGATTCTGCTACACTTGCATATTTTAGTCTTTACTTTCATTTCTTCTCTGCTTTTTCATGGAGTCTTTGATTGAGTTATTAAAGCACGTGTGCAAACCAGTAGTTGAGTAGAGTCATTAGTATTACTATCTTAGCTTTTCTAATAATCACTTTTCATAGAATTACTGCTAAGTATTAATTACATAGTAATAGTTTGTAGTCCGAATTATTCCATCAATTATCCCTTAATTGAGCCACTTTAGCAAGTACAAAGATTGTTTACCATTGATAAGTAATATAACAGCTTTACTGCTCTTAATTTATGTGTTATAGGTTAAAAACGGTAATTTCAAATCATAGCAATATAAACTGCTAATAAATGATTAATTATCTAATTTATCAGCATTTAATTTATATTTAATATATATTTATATAGATGATTATGGAAATATTGTCAGAAAACTGAAAAACACAGAGTAATTTAGACTTTTATTAGGTATTATAGCTGCCAATATCAACAATTAATTCCTTAAACAATCTATCTAAGTATTTTGTTTCATCGTTTTTTTTTTACATAAATTGATTTGATCACTTATACAAAAATTAATAGGGCGTATGTTAAAATTCTTAGAGTAATTATATAACTTCAACTATATAAAGTTTAAACCATTATAATGGTTATTATATTTATAAAGACTAAAATCATTTGTATCAAAGAGATATATAAAAACAATTAATATATTTCATTCATAAATAATTACCAATTAATGTTTTAGCCTTTGTCTTAACTACTACATGATTTATTTAAATTCATTAATTTACCAAAAATTTATGACTTTTTATCTTCTCAGCATTATTAAACTTTAGTAAAACTATTTCTATCTTTAAAAGTCCCTATAAGTCATAAAATTCGACTTTGTATTGATTATCTCTAAATTTTTTAGCTTAAATGAGAATATATTATTTTTAGATTTTATTGAGAAATATCTTTTATTCTAGTGCAATTCTCTTAAGTTAAATCTTCTCAGATCTCAATGATTTCCTCGACTGTCCTGACGATAATTGCGAATGAAACCCCGATTATGGAATTAGATTTGAGAGTATTGAAAAAGATATTAAAAAATAAATATAATTAATAAAAATTAATAATTAGCCTATTTACACATAGTATTGCGTTTAACTAGAGATCATACAGTAGAGGGTTCAATTCTCTTTTATGTATGTTTTTTTTATTTTTCAAAAAATAGTAAATTAATAAGACATAGATGTTAATTTTAATCTTAAAATTTCTATCACCTATATTTCATCAAAATTTTACTCATGAGGTTTTATATTTTATAAAATATAAGAAATTGAATTTACCTTTATTAATATAAGAGATTTTTTAGCCATAAATATTACAATTTTAATAAATTTAAGATAAAATTTTCATGATTTTTCAGGATCTCCTTTTGTCATTTAATTATATCATATTTGCTTATATTGTAAATTGATTTCCTCATTATTATTAAATTAGAAGTTAACTTGTGAGATGTGTGAATATTCTCACAATCGCTACTAATTTTAAAACCAGGATTACTTCCAAAATCCTGTAGGAAGCTTTGAAGTAGCTTACAATGAGCTACTAGATTTCATGAATGGGTCTGTATAAGACCTTTAGTACACCAAAGTCTCAAACTAGGACATGAAGGAAGAGATCTTTCTTCCTTTATACACTAGAAAATTATCTGAGTCCTTCTCAAGTGAGATCTCTGACTTAGAATACGTCTACGCGAGTCTCAACCCAACACCCGTAAGAGATTTGGAGAAATCAATGATCTTTAAATCATGGAATCAATCTGACTCCGACTCTGAACAAAACTGGAGTGATGTAGACGACGACATTCTCTCAACTACAAGTGGCAACTCTGAAGACATCGAGTATATGCCCTTTTACTATTAACATCACCATCTACCTATTCCTCCTAAAAATTACCAATATAAAGATAAGAAATATTAAGTACTAGAGGAAAAACTTCGAAAAAGGTAGAGAGATTATATCGCTTAACAATAATAAAAGAATAATCCTAACAACTAGTAAAAGAACTAACCTAAGAAACAATACTAACCTAGGTTCTTTAACTCTAGGAGAAAAAAGAAAGATCTACTTTCTTTATCTCTCTAATCTTCTTCAGACATCACCCAGAAACCCGGTCAGCAAAACCCCATAGCTAGTACATAACCTTAACCTTAATCTGCTATTTAATACTAAAATTCAAAAATCGTCTAGACACACGATGAAATAACTTAAGGTAACAATAAGTTGATAATAATCTCTGTCAATGATAGGGATAATATCGGGAACTAACAAAAATCAAAGGCAGACCTTGATTATTAAAATTCTCAAGACACCCTTATTTGTCAACCTAAAAGATACTTAAAGTTCCTTCTCATTAATTGACACTACGTCACACATCAGTATACTAAACAGTACTGATCAAATTCTGAACAGAAATTACATATTATAGAATATTCCAAAATTAATTAGAAAAAGTCCTCACAGATTTAATTAAAGAATTACCTACAATAACTTTAATTCTATTTAATAATTTGACAATAGAATCCATAGTCTTGGCAAACTTATTCTCATTAGTGACTAACTTGAGTTTAACAGTTACAACAACAACACACCTCCTCTTACCCTAACTAAATGGGATGAAGCTAATATATACTCACTTTATTAGGTTTGAAAAAATATTTTTCACTAACAAACTTAAAGAACAAAAGTAGTTAGAGAAGAAATTATATACTAACAGTCTAAATGCAACTAGTGCTTCAACTAATGCTATCCAATGGAAGAAAGAAACACTACTGAGAAACAAAAATATTGGAAGAACGGGAGACAAAAAGACAAGAAAAAGAAGAAGTTCCACAAAAGAAAAGAACAATGGGACAGTCCTAGATCCCCTTAAGTATCAAAACTAAGGAGATAAGTGAATTAAATTAATAAACAAAAGGGCTTGAACTTTACATATTACTATATATTTTAGATCGGGGTTCCCCAGAGACCTCAATGCCATCACATTATTATTATTGATTTCCTCGTTAGTTCCATTGAAATATTCTGCTTAGAAGCACCTTTTTGAAGAAAAATAGAGGAATTTCTTTCTTGAGAGCGAAACTTTTTTAAAATATCTCCTTCTCCAGATCCTATTGTTATTCTCAACCAAGGATAAATTCTTACAATAGTAGTTACTCCAAATCTTCATTCAAATATGCGTTAAAGTGGATCAATTTCGTTCTTAAATCTGGAAGAATTATTCAAAAGTAGGTAGCGACACAACTATCTTTCGCATTCTTCGTTTGCAGCTAACACTTATTACTGAAGGTCTAGTTTACATGAATTCCTAATTAATACAACTTAACCTTAGTCATTGTTTCCAATAGCGTGATTTTGGCACCATTAAGCAGAGGATAAAAGACTATAGGGACCTATCATTTCCGATAATTCTATTTGTTGAGGCAATAAAGATATTCAAAAGTTTATAGAGTGAATTTCTCTGCTAGAAAAGTACCTAGATTCATTGTGATGTTCTATTGAAATATTGTTATAACTACATTATTCAAGATGATGAGGGTTGTTTTCACATTTTTGCTTCAATAGAGTAAATTGAATAAAAGTTTTTCATGTTTTGTTCTAAAACAATTACTGTCTATTTTAATGGGATCCCTATTAGGGATGGATCTGAAGCCTAAATAAATCCTTCCAAATGCTAGAACTTATTCTTACTACAATAATTGTTTGGATAAGGTCACTGAAATTCTTTAACCAACCTATCTGAGCAAGTTTAATTTTCAAACAGCTTAACTTTCACATCTTTCTAATGGTATTTTTTATTCTTCTTAAATATGGTTTAGAGTATCGAAATAAAAAAAATTACTTCATTTACAAGATCCGATTAGTAGAAATAAGACATCTAGTGGTCTGTCATTGTTCAGTATATATCGTTTATTTTTATACTTGTTATTTTACTTTCTTCATGTTATCTAAAATTTTTGAAAAATTAATGAAGATTAATATGTAATTAAGAATTTTAATTTAATGGATTATAAATCAAGGAACATAATTCAGAATGTATAAGCTTATATTCTAAAATATAATAAATAATAAAAGCTTTATTTATCATTATATCTAAAATTAAAAGTGGATAAGTATTAAAGTTATTCTTTTAAAGAGAATTTAAATTAATTATAAATTTATTTAAAATATAATTAAACATTTTAAGGTTTAATTAGTTTTATCATTTAAATTAAGAAATTGCATAATTGGAGGTTTGATGAGGGCTTATAAGCTCTGTAATAAGAATAGGCTTATAAACCTTCCCTTCTGATATTCAAGGAAGCTAACTTTATGATATATTGAGATCACAGAGTATCTACCTTAAAGATATAAGATACAAGTGCTAGTCAAAATATCTTGGGTTTATTCATTAAAAGCTAATTTAGATATACTATTTCTAGATCACTAAAGTCATGAATGGAATCATATACTCCTATTTGCATTGATTACTCTTTAGCCCATATAATTAAAAATTTTGATTATACATAAAAAATCACTTTTTTAAAAAAATATAAATCTATAATGAGAAAAGATCTCCATCACAAATGTTTTAATTTTTTTATAAAACTCATGAAGAATATATTTCTTAGTATTCTCAGTAAAAAAGATGGTTTCGCAGTTTCAATGAAGGTGGGCTGCGGCTTGTTGTCGTGAGACCCTAAGCGAATAGGGCCAGAAGAATTGAAGACGAAGGCTCAATAGACTTGATTTTAGCAATATTATCCTGTTCTTTTTTAGTAAAATAGATAGTGTAGAACTGTTATAGATATAAAATTTAATTAAATTTTAATATAACTTTTATTATTGTGCAAGTATATATTGACATGAATATAAACTTTGAGTACTAAGTATAGCACTATAATAATTTTGAGGCAATATTAATTTTTCTGATACATCTAAGTTTAAAAATTGGGTTTAACTTTTTAGTAGTTGGTCAAGAACTTGTAATCATGGCTATATGAGTGGTTGTAAAATAAAAGTTGTAATTTTTCTAATATTTATTTAGTATTTCTTAATGTCTTAAAAATATGAGTGAAATTCAAATTTTTTGTTATAACGTAATCAACTATGGGGCATATTAAATCAATTTTTATCTTGAAGTTAATATTGAATACTTATTTTATAATATTAATAAAACTAATATCCTTTAAATCTTAAGTTTAAATAAGCTCCTATGAGTACATTTAATAAAAACTCCTAGATTCTCTTACAATTATATTGATTATATAAACAAAATTTAAAGTAAAGTAAAGTAAAAGTAAAAATGAATCAAAATAATCAGGATTTACATCTTTACAAATAATTTAACAAAAAGTACTATAAAAAACTGCTTCAATTTTGAATGTAATTCTTTTTTATTTTTTTAGTCAATAATATTATCATTTTCATTATTAAACTAGTAATTTTATACATTAATCAATCAATCAATCAATCAATCAATCAATCAATCAATCAATCAATCAATCAATCAATCAATCAATCAATCAATCAATCAATCAATCAATTCAATCAATCAATCAATCAATCAATCAATCAATCAATCAATCAATCATCAATCAATCAATCAATATCAATCATCTCAATCAATCAATCAATCAATCAATCAATCAATCAATCAATTCAATCAATCAATCAATCAATCAATCAATCAATCAATCAATCAATCAATCAATCAATCAATCAATCAATCAATCAATCAATCAATCAATCAATCTCAATTCTTTCATAATGAAGCTTACAGAATTGTTTATTTTACAATATTATTTGTTCTGACCGAGACCCCCCACCCTACACCCCCTCCACCCCTCAACCGAGACCCCCCCCCCCCCTCAAACTAAGAATCCTCTTTTATTTTATTTTTTTTATTTATTTTTTACTCAGAATAAATTTCTTGCCCTTCGGGCAGATATTACTGTTAAAAATATATTTTGATAAGTTCCACTACGTCCGTCGACTTTTTTTTGAACATACTCCCATAGGGAAATATTTATAATAAGGTTTAATTTTGACTATCATGATTAATAATATGATTTAATTGATATATATAAATTTGAATTCAAGATTTTTACTAACTTAAATCACTTACACTCTACTATATAGTAAAAATTAATATAAAATCTTTTACTATTATTTTTAACTTCATTTAAATATAAAAATTTTTATTATTATTACTTATTTAGTAAATTACTATTAAAATCTTATTTCTTAAGCTTAGTTAATTGAAAAATTAAAGACAATTTTTTATGTTTAGGTTTACCATTTAAATATATATGAGTAAAATAAGATTTTAATAGTAATTTACTAAATAAGTAATAATAATAAAAAATTTTATATTTAAATGAAGTTAAAAATAATAGTAAAAGATTTTATATTAATTTTTACTATATAGTAGAGTGTAAGTGATTTAAGTTAGTAAAAATCTTGAATTCAAATTTATATATATCAATTAAATCATATTATTAATCATGATAGTCAAAATTAAACCTTATTATAAATATTTCTCTATGGGAGTATGTTCAAAATAAAAGTCGACGGACGTAGTGGAACTTATCAAAATATATTTTTAACAGTAATATCTGCCCGAAGGGCAAGAAATTTATTCTGAGTAAAAAATAAATAAAAAAAATAAAATAAAAGAGGATTCTTAGTTTGAGGGGGGGAGGGGGAGTCTCGGTTGAAAAGGGTGAGGGAGTCTCGGTTGAAGAGGGGAGGGGGGTCTTGTTTGAGGGGGAGGGGGTGTAGGGTGGGGGTCTCTCGGTCAGAACAATTATTAAAGAATATAAATATAAATATATTATATTATTGAAGATTCTTTTTCATTCTTAATTGTTTCAATATAATTTGAGACTATTAATATATATTTACAGTACAGTTTTCCTTTTATCATTTGCTAAAAGCATTTCCATTAAATATTCAAAATAATGTTATTTAATTAAAGTCTTTTTAATTTTAATCTAATATTAGTTGAAATAACTTGAATTGTCCAAAGAAAACAATTAATTAAAATATGAAGAATAACTTAATAAATCACCAAAGAAAATAAATTAATTAGATAATTAGTAAAATGGATCATCCATCATAAAAAATTTGGTTTTTTATTTATAATATAGAAATGTATCAAAGTATCTGATAGAAATTATTTAATTTCACTATGATTTTCTTTTATTTTAATATTTTTATACAATTTTATGAATCCCTTTAATTATCATGAATCTTATCAATCTTAGTGTCTTGAATCTATTAATTTAATATTTTTGCCTAGACCTTTTATATTTTTATTTGAGTAATTTTTCTTTTTTTATATCAATTTTTAAAGGTTGTCAGAAATATATTAAATTACAATGATAAAAATATATAATTTAAAAATAGATTTCAAAACACAGTAATCAACTATTAATGACAATGTATATACTCTTTTAAATTTTTTATTCTGTTATTCTATGTTTCATATTTACTTAACAAAAACTGGCATTTAATATTTTTTGTTTTTGCTTGAACTTTATATCCTGTTTCTTATAATTATTGTAATATTATATTAGAAAGGTTTTTGTCTTTGGAAAAAGGAAAATAAGAAAAGTTATAATAAATTTATTATCTTCGTAATTCATCTTTATTCATGTTTAACAGTTGATTGAAGTATGACCCAATGATGAAAACAATAGATTTATGGCAAATTAACATCAAATGGAAGAGTTTTATTACATTTATGGAAAATAATGAGGAGCATTGATTGTATTAAGCGAGTATAATTAAAATGGGGAGACAGTTAAAAATTAATAAAAAAAGAGCTCAAATATAATTATATTCATATCAATACACATGTATTAAGATCAAACAGTCCCTAATTTGAATTAAGTTTAACTACATGCTTATTTAACTTAAATTTATTAATCAAATATGGAATTATTTAATTTTTGTTTTTTTCAACTTTTCCATTTCATTTCTATTTTAGGGCATCTCTCTACACTCTTTTCGTATCACTTTCATTGCAACTTTTTCTTGAGTGTTTTTTGTCAAAAAAATTTAGATATCTTCAGGATATCTTCCTTAAAAAAAAATAAAAAAAGTAAATTTTACAGTAGTAATAGCAGTAGCAGCAACAATAACAACAATAATAACAGCATTAATAGCAATAGTAAAAAAATTCACAATAATTATTGAGCTGCTAAAATTCCAAAGAATTACAAAAATTTTGGAATGACAGATTATTACTGTATTTAGTCATCTTCACTATTTTCATCATCTTCAACAAAAGCTCTAAAAACTGAGAAATT
This sequence comes from Oxytricha trifallax, assembly GCA_000711775.1. NCBI lineage: Eukaryota > Ciliophora > Spirotrichea > Sporadotrichida > Oxytrichidae > Oxytricha > Oxytricha trifallax. The sequence continues at coordinate 17,637 of ARYC01005360.1, read as the reverse complement.
TTATAAAATTGGATTTTTTGTGAAAAATCCAAGCTCAATAATTATTGTGAATTTTTTTACTATTGCTATTAATGCTGTTATTATTGTTGTTATTGTTGCTGCTACTGCTATTACTACTGTAAAATTTACTATTTTAATTTTATTTTTAGGAAGATATCCTGAAGATATCTAAATTTTTTTGACAAAAAACACTCAAGAAAAAGTTGCAATGAAAGTGATACGAAAAGAGTGTAGAGAGATGCCCTAAAATAGAAATGAAATGGAAAAGTTGAAAAAAACAAAAATTAAATAATTCCATATTTGATTAATAAATTTAAGTTAAATAAGCATGTAGTTAAACTTAATTCAAATTAGGGACTGTTTGATCTTAATACATGTGTATTGATATGAATATAATTAAATTTGAGCTCTTTTTTTATTAATTTTTAACTGTCTCCCCATTTTAATTATACTCGCTTAATACAATCAATAAGATTAATAAAAACAAGAACAATAATTATGTATAATGAAAATGAAAAATTGGACCGCTTATCAATTCTTCCAATTACTTTTGTAAATACTTCAATCAGCATGAATAAATTTATTCTATCTTTGTCCACTGCTCTCAACTGAAGCCTTTACTAATTAATTCTGATTATTTAAATGTTATATACAAAGTTACAATAAAGTAATATAATAATTTACCTATATTGTCAATTTTAATACTATTTATGATTTTCTTATTTAGCTTTTAGGAGTTAAATGTCTAATTTAATTACAAGCTTCTTACTCCAGCATTTTTATTATTTTTATCAATATAAGAAGTGGCTTTGTCACAGTCTTCAGATATATTCTTGCTGACATTTGATATCTTTTTTTATATAAGAACAAGCAGGGAAATGGAATTTTCGAAACAATATCGTTTGGGAGATCAGAGATATTGTAACGTCTCTTGTTTCTAACATTACCCTAATAATTTTACATGACTCCAATACAGATTTCAATAAATAATGGATAATTATAATGACTATTTGCTTAATATTAGCTGTGCTGTCTGAGCAATTAATGCTGCTCTTCACTGGAGAAAGTTTGATTTGCTCTAAGTTTCAAATGAGCAGCATTTGCCATTTGCTCAATCAAACTTACTTTGATAGTAGAATTCTTTTCTTTTTTTTCTTTTTTTTTCAGAATCTGATATTTATTCTCAAAGTATTATATTTTTACTCAGGATACAGACTGTCATCTAGTTAAATGGTATTACTTTCCCACTCTGGTAGGATAAAGCTCATCAATGATTTCTTCGCAGATAGAAGACTTGTGACTGATACGGTAAAGTTGAAGTTGACTAATGTTTTCGGTAAAGCAGTAAAAAATATAATTTTATCTATGACAAATTTTATGCTTAACTTTTAAACAATTAGTATTGTAGGGATACATTTGATTTAGGAAAATTAAATTAAAATTAACTTATTAAATTAATAATTCGTGGCAGTTAACTTTCTAGAAACCTGGACAATATGGTACTTGCTCGATAGAGAATTGAAAATCAGCTGGACTTTACTATAAGCGGTACACCTATATCTCATCCCTGAAGCAAGATAAATCACCTTTAATTTTGTCTTTCTACAAATTCAACTAAACACATCACCCAAAATAAAAGGTGATTTATCCTGCTTCAGGGATGCGATAGAGGGGTACCGCTAATAGTAAAGTCCAGCTAATTTTCAATTCTATATCGAGCAAGTACCATATTGTCCAGTTTTCCAGAAAGTTAACTGCCACGAAATATTATTATTATTTATCAATTTATTATTTATTTTCCTAAATCAAATGTATTCCTACAATATTAGGTCAATAAAGTTACTGCATTAGTGCTTAAACTCTTAATGCATCTTGAACCTTTTGAAAATGCAATTACAATTTACAAAAAAAGGAAAAAAAAATAAATTCCGCATAAAGCAGATAAGATTGCCTGAATATTTAGCATTTTAAAGCCAAAGAATGTAATCAAGTTATTGATTTAAAAACTAAGTTATCGTATGAAGATGTAGGATATACTATAATGCTGATTTATCTTTATTACTATCAACTATAGAATACATAATTAGATATCTCTCAGTAATTTACTGATTATTAAATTGTTTTAAGAATAGTTATATTTAAAATTTGAAGTTAAGAGCTAATTATTACTTCGAGCTTTAAATTATTTGAGATATATAGTACATTTTTATTATATTAATGTAGGAGGAGAAAAAAAAATTACTTAGTTTTAAAACTTTAATGAGATCTTAATAAAAATAAGATCATAATTTAGAAAAATATTACTAACTGCACAATTATTTTCTTGCATTTGATAATTAAAAGGCTATAATTTGTTTACTTAACTCATAAATTATTTTACTAACCTCCATATTCAATATTAATTTACACTTTTATAACATAACTTCCTTAAACACTCAATTTCTAATAACCTGAAGACCACTTCTCACTTCTAATTACATATCTAAATCAATAAATATCACTATAATCACTATAATATAATTTTAATGTAAAGAATTTCAAAATTTCTCATCTGACAATCAAGTTGCTCAGTTACTTAGTTACCCCTCATTTTCATTCACATATAATTTGTTTTTAAAATATTATTAATAAGGTTTGAATTATTTCAATTATCTATATTCTACAAACTTTAAATAGTTTTACAAAGCCTTTCCAGATATAAAGTGACTTAAATATTATTATATGAATTACTGAGCAAAATGATCATTATAAAAAGAATCGATCATTTGTTTTTGACAACTTCATGAACTTTTTTTAATAAAAAAATATATAAGATTAAGATATTCTTAAAAAATTTGTTAGTACAAAGATATATAAACTCAGATCATGTTATTTCTTCATCTTTTTGTCTATGAATTGTAAGATAATTAATTCTTTTCAAGAATATCAATCTAATTATAATTTGGTCTTATTAATTAATACTGTTTTTTAAAAAGTTTAACTAAAGATTAATTAAAATAAGAAGACTTATGAAAATAAGAATTTGTAAGATTAAGTATAATTAAATTTTAAAAGATATTATATAGAAAAATATTCATCTTAAATGTTAAGATTTAATGAAATTTCTAAAGATAATGGAATAATCAAAATATAGATAAAATACTATTCTTTTGAAGTGACATTTTCTGAAATATGATATTAAACTATTGAGAAATATTAGATGAATAACAAGAATAAAATTAAAATTAATTAATTTAAAGATAAATATAAATTATTAGAAAAATCTATTAAAAAACTTGATTGAAAATTTAATTATGATGTACCTTAATAAACAGAAAATAAAAAGATTCTTAAAATAAATAACAATATTTATTAAAAATATAATAAGGAGATTATCATTAGAGTTTATATTATAATGATACTATTTTTGATAAGTCACTAAGATGACTTTGTCTAAGTTATTATAATTAATGATGGGTGTTTATTCAAAAGTCAACATTAAATTGTGAAGCAGAGTTTGCCCTTTGGTGGAAATGTTTATGATATTTCATAAATGATTGGTGTTTATACTTCATTTAGCCTATATTTATTTATTATTAAATATACTTTAAGCTATCTATATTTGATAAACCTTTATAGTCAAGATTACTACGTTAAATTTTTCATATTATGTTTTTAATAATATGTAAATATTTTACCTTTTCGTCGAAGATATAAGATTTATCTGTATCTCACCAATAATATTATCCATTGTTTAAAATTATGTAATTTTTTATAAACATTAAATATCAACTGTCTTTCCTGCTTATATAACTTTAATATAAATAAAAATAAAAATAATAATCTATGTATCTCAAATATTTAATATAAAAGTATGTAAAAATAGGCAAAATAAAATATATAAATAAAAGTTATATTAACTTTACTATGCAAATTAATCTACTGGATAATCTCTTCAGTATGTGTGAGAATTCTTCAAATGAAATCTGACCATCTTCGTTTAAATTTTGTTGTCTGATAATTTCGTTTATATCTTCCTCTAAGATAGTCTTCCGAGTCCAATAATTTCCTTGATTTTCTTTGATGTGATTAAGTCACTGTAGTCAATACCAAACATTCTGAAAGCAACTTATAGCTTCTCGTAGGTCATAAGGTTCTTTTCATTAATTGCAGCAAAAATTAAATCAGAGTAGTTAATAATCCACTGCCATCAATATCACAAACTAAAACATATTCTCGATATCAGTCTTGTCCATTTTATTCGAAAAGAAAATCCTGACCATCCAGTATGTCTTTAAGGGAAACTCCTTCGCCATCATTCTAATAAGCTGCAGAAGAGCATGAGCTTCCATATTTCATTTGCTTTCATGTTGAGAAGAGGGAGAGAATCCTATCATTGAATCTGAATGTTAAATTTTGCTTTAAGTGACGACATTAGACATCAGGGTTTTTCGAAAAACAGAATTGGAAACGATTACACGGAAGGATCTTCGAATGGGGGGCGGCTAAGTGCACCACGCAATTATTCATTTTTAAATCCACGGAGATAGAGTCTCCGACTTAAACAAGTGTCTTAGTTTTTTATAATCGAAGATCTTTAAATTGGGTGCCATCCTATGGCATTGAGCGAACGCTCTGAGACACATTTCTTTGGTAATAGTAACGATAAAGATGATCTCCTAGACAATAAATCCGAATCCTTTTTGCCTGATGCCCTTTTTCTCTAGTGGCTAGTTCTCTTTCCCACATATGTGCGGTAGTATGCCCTTGCCGGATTCTCAATCTGTCTAGAGGTATAAGATAGAGCGCTTAAGGATTACGAGGGAGTCTCAACCAAGTATTCCCTTTACACATCTCAAATGGTGAAAGGCAAGCTAGCTTCTTTACTTTTAAACATCTCTAAACGACCACCGAGTTGCTTTAACCTCCATAGTAGTACCAGTGTAAGAGTGAGTATCTAACTTCAAGTAACCGTTACCATGAACCCCATCCAAGGGTGCACCAAATGCAAGCTTCTCTATCACTACTACTCTTTCAGTCCTGGCGTCTATACTTACAGTCTTAGCGCAAATGGAGTTGCTACATCATGCTCTTCTAATTTACAAAGATGCTCAAATGACTAATTGAAAAGCGCTATTACTATCCTATAAGAATATAAAGAGCCCCAGTTGCGGTAGACATTTCCAGATATGATAGAGTGATTAAAGAACCATACAGAGGTGAGAAGCTATTATGGCAATCTTGCGATGTCGAAGTTTGATAGTGTATGCAGATCGTTAATTTCTGCGTCTATGTTACCACCGTCTTCTTCCCATATACTGTAGCCTGATGGTTGACTATACTGGCACGCCATGAAGAGTAGTCACTGCTCATGGCTAGATCGAGTACTCTCCTGCCTTTCTCTTCACTAGGGCTAGGTATGTTTAGTTCGCTTCGGTCGCCATTTAGAGATGTTAGAACTAAACTTTAAGTCTGATTAATAATATTAAATTTCTAAGATACTCACATTAAGAATTTGGTAGCTTTCTTTTTTGTGATGGAAGCTTATATATATTAGTACTAAGTGTAATAATTGAAAAGCTACCAAATATTTATAATAATTTCTAAATAATTCAAATTTAAATTAATCTTTTATCAATTTTCTATTAAAATTCAATTATACTTTTATTTAACTTAATTTAATATTTGGAAATTATTATATATATATATATCAGATAAATTTATGATTTAAATTTAAATGCATAAATATTATCATTTCAGGGTCCTCTTTAAAAAATAATTTGGATTTTTAAGCCCAATAATATATCAGAATTATTGTTTTTATTTTTATGTTTATATATTAAAAAATAAAAATTGTTTTTAAACCTTCGATTTAGTCATTAATTTATTTTTATGTCAAAATAATTTGATTATGTAATTAGTTAAAAATTGTAAATAGGAAGTTTGTACAATGAAGTTCATAAAACCAAATACTAATGATTTAAGATGATTTAATTACTTTTATAGTTTATAAGATCAAATGAAATTATTTTTCAATTGGCTTTTAATTACAGCGGCACTATGATTATTTTTTATCTTTTTGATACACAAAAATAAATCCAGTTCTTTCAATATTTATTTATAAGCAACAGTAAAACAGTTTGATTTTTTAAATAAGTTAATTTAAACGCTGATAAATTAATATATATTAATACTTTTTTAATTTGTAAAGATGAGACTTGAAAAAAATTTTTAAATTCAAATTATAAGAAAGAATTTGGGTGCCATCCTTAGTTACCTTTTTTAAAATTGATATCTTTATTATTTAATTATGGGGATAAAAAAAAATATAAAAATTTTTAATTAATTTATGGGATAATATAACTATACGCAATTTTTAATAATAAACATAACTTAAAATAAAATAATAGTTTACATACTTGTGCTATAACAAACATATTTTCAAGTTGAATAGCACAATTTTAGCTTGAAAACAGTCTTTTAAAATAAATAAATTTAATAATTTGATTAAGAGTTGCTTTTAATACTATTAAGAAGAGAATTAAATCAATTCGTATGATTTCAGCAAATCTTTACAGAGGGCTGATAAATATCAAGTATTTATTCAAAAAAATAATATAGAAAAAAGAGATTAAATGACAAGAAAGATCTATTATTATAATGACTTGACGTATAAAATGGAGAATATTCATGTAAGTTATGTTGAATATCAATTTTATTAAAACAATATTTAAAAATATTAAATAGTTATTAAGATTAATATCCAAATGCTACATATTTGTTAACCTTATTAAGAATTTTAAATTAAGTCAATCAATATCTAATTGATTTATGTTAATTCCTTAAATTTATAAAACAATGATAACATTACAATATTATTTATAATTATGATGGTCATGATAGCAAGAGGTAGGATGTTGATATCTTAATTATTTTTGGCATTTATGATTATGATGATGAAAAAAGGGATCCTCAATTACAGCAATTTATATTAAACTTTTTTTTAGAATTAAATATTTGAGTGAAAAATCTTGAGCAAATGTCATAAATTAAGTCTCTATGTGATTTAAATTTTAAATTTATTAATAAGAAGGAGCTTAGTAAAGATTTTAGAACAATGAGTTTTTTATATAAAAACAGTACGTATTAGAATATGCTCTCATATTTTCCCAGTAAATTTTCAATATTTTAAGCGTTTAAAAATTACAAATGCTTGTAATCACCTTATATTTTAGACAATTATGGATTAATGGTCAATATATAATGAAATTTCGGACTTTGCAATAAAATTTCTTACGAATTCTACTATTAATGATAGAATTTTTATTATAGTAGGAATACATTCGAAATTGGTAAATCAAAATTAATTAAATTAAATTTAAATCAAAATAGTGGCATGGCAGTTAAAGTTGTGCAATTTAAACGATTGTGAGCTCATTCGATAGAGAATTCAAAATTAGCTGGGCTTTGTGATTGGTGGTTCTATTTTATCGCATCCCTGGACCGAAATGACTTTAGTTTAATGTGAGAGTAAAATTTAATGAATTAAGATGAGTTTTTTAAAGTGGAGTTATCTCACTCCAGGGATGCGATAAAATAGTACCGCCAATCACAAGTCCAGCTAATTTTAAATTCTCTATCGAATGAGCTCACAATCGTTTAAATTGCACAACTTGAACTGCAACTGTTTCGATTTAAATTTGATTTAATTAATTTTACTTTCCCAATTTAGAATGTATTCCTACAATATTTAGCTACAAAATTTATTTGAATCTTTGATAAATCAAACAGTATTTAAATTATAGCAAAGGACAGTCCAATTTAAACTACTAATGACATAACTCCCTACATTTTATAGACATTTAAGCTTTATTTATTGTCCGTTAGAATATAAAACATTATAAATAGCTCTTATTAAAAGGAAATGAAATAAAATTACCTGTAGACATTTAGAAAATGTTAGATTAATCTTATATCATTCATAACTACTTTACAATTACTTTTCTAAACAACAAAATTTAAATAAACTTAAAAAAAATGTATAAACAACAAAAAATTAAACAGTGGCAATTTATAAAATATTGAATAGAGATGAAAATTTAATAACCAAATTTTCACTTTAATTGATTTGTATTACATCATAGTTATAAGAACTATACTTTTAGGTTGATTCTAAATCTTTATTGTAAATTAATTATATTGATTTTAGCTTGTTAATTTTTCATTTTATAATGCATATTAAATCGTTTACAAATGTGATCTATCTAAATAAATTATTTTTAATTAAAATAATATTATATTAATTATATTAAAATTAATAATTAATTAGTAGAGATCTAATAAATTCATAATAGTTGATGGGTAAAATACACTGCCGCTGTTTTCAACTTCTTCTTATATACAATTCCTTTTTTTTTGTTTTTTTATTTCTCCTTCTTTGCTGTTGTCTTCTTCTTTGTTGTTTTCATCGCCATTGTGTTCTTACTTGGTCTTTCTTAAAAGCAGTAGAATTTATTATAGTTTATCAAATTTATCAAAAATTCTAATAGTGGAAAGGGAGTATTTTACAAAGTGGTATTGATTAATATGTGTAAAGGGAGATTCATTTTTGTATTAGTTATCAAAAACTGGTTAATATAGATCGAGAAAAATGGATTTATCAAGTTCATATTATTAATAGAATTGTTAACTTGATCTTTTATCTCTAAGTCATCCATATTTGTCTGCATCAAAGTGTGCAAATGTATTAATAGTATGATAAAATCAATAAGTTTAAGGAATATTTCCATTTCTTATTCTTCATCATCCGATGCAATCTCTATTTTTAGGGATCTGTTTTAAGGAACACAATTAAATTAAAAGATATGCAGTATACAAATTTATTAAATCTGATATGGAGCTCACATAGTGTTTCATAGTTTTGATACATTTAGCTCCATTTCTTTTCAAGGTGATTTTGTTAGTAAGTCCCATACCTTTAATTTGAAATCCATCTAAAGCATACTTTTTATATAATATTAATTATTAAGTTTGATTACTTAAAATCTAATTAATGTTTTAGAATTTAACATTGGATTGCCTTGTTTTGATTAAATGCATCATCACTTAGTTTTAAAATTTTTCGTAAGAATCCTAAGGGACTTTTAATTAGGGAGGGGTACTACCAATCCAGATTTTTTGTAAGATCTCAACACCCAAGATATCTACCTCATGACCATAGCTTGTGTCTTGTCCCTTTTCTTTTTCAGAACTACTCACATACTCGTTATGAGTGGGTAAAATAAATTTGAGGTGTCGAGGAGAAAGTTTATTCGAATTTCTTATTATTCCAACTCCTATAATTCAGGGTTGACTTTTTCTCTTTTTTCGAGTTTATCGATATTTCTTATAATCCAATGTTTTCTCTAAAGTTCTGCTTCATCATTTTTTTCAGGACAGTGAAATATGGGAGTATAATCCTTTTGGTTTTGTAGATGGAATTTAGATTGGTTTTAATTTTTCGAATAAGTTTCGATATGAAATACAAATATGGAACTTGTTGTTCCTCTTTTAGAGATTTGTGTTAATTTTTATAAATTCTATCCATTACTCGTTCTTCTTTCTTGTAATAAAATAGTTTCGATTTAGTTTATTTTCCAAATTTTAATAGATCTTGGCTTTTTAGCCACTAATTTCTATTCTTATTAATCCCAGGAGTCATCAATGTAAATATATAGTAGCTGATTCGGCAGTCTAAATCTGCATTTCTTATAAGATAGGTAATGCTCTGATTATTTTCTGGTCTTATACAACTCATTCTGAGTGTTTTTATAAATAACAAATATATTTGTATATATTTATAAATTTATATTGGTTAAAAAATAATAAATTTGATTTAATATGTTTTAGTTACTTTCTATATAATTTAAAACAGCTGTTTAATTTACATTAATTCTTTTGATTAAATTATAGTTAAAATAAGTAGTGCTTATTTAAAAAATTTATTAATTTTCTAATTTTTTTTTAAAAATAAACAATCATTATTATTTTTATTTACCTTAATTACTATTATATTTTATATTTAAGTTGGAAAGTTTAATTATATATAAAATAATTATCTTATAATCCTATATTACACATTGGAACGAAAGAAGAAACTTAAAATATACATGTAATGAAACAACAAGAGAATAATAATTAATGGTGAATTAGCATATACTATTTAATTCAAATTTAAATCAATTTCAGGGGTTTAGATAGATCATTAAGAAATGTATTTTAAATTGTCATAAGAGGAAAGTGAAAATTAATATGATGCTATTAATGGTGATTGTATTCTTTTAAAAAGGTTTACTGAAATAGAGGAAAGGATAAAGTATGAATGGTTTTAAAACCCCGCTAGTCAATTAAGAATGAAGATTGAGGATTAAGATTAATAAAATTAAGAATAAATTATTAATGGCTGTAATTAAATATAATTAGGCTAAAAACAAATTTACTCACCCTGATTGGTTTATTTATAGAGACAATTAATCGAGCTAATGGTTTAAATAATTAGCCAAAACTTTAATAATTTACGCCAATAATAAATAAATTTTAATTTATTAATCTTAATCCCCAATCTTAATTATTAATTGACTAGTGGGGTTTTTTCAATAAATTTGAAAAGAAAATTGTAGAGGCATTATATAATAATTGTTTACTAGTTTTTTATTCAAATTTTCTTGCATAATTATAATAAATTCTTACATATTATAATGTTTATTATGTAATATACCTAAAGAAGGACTTCTATTTGTCAAATTTTGAAATAAGTTGTTTGTTTAGTTTATTATTTAAGTAAATTTAAAATGAAAATTTTTCCTATATCTTTATATAATATATTTTTAACAATTTCAGTATTTCTATATTATTTGGAGTAAATCAATAAGTTTAATTTTGTTATAAAGAGGAGATAGCGAATTGAGAATAAATATGAAAATTTAATCAAGATTTATAGTGTAGTTAGGGCCTCTAGCTGCTTTTACTATCTTAATTATTCTCCATTGACAGTATTTCCATCATCACACTTTACTTTGCTTTTACTGTTCAGAATCATGAGGCCTATTGACATTCGACAACTGCTTTTAAGGAGCTACTACTGAGACCGCCGTCATAGCGAACCACAAAGTAGTATTGCTGGAGATCCTGGTTCAGAAAGAGGCTCCATTATGTTTAGTGGAAATTTAATTATATTCAGAGATTTATTAAATTAAATAAGGCCTAGTTTGAATTGATTAATTTAAGCCTAAAATTAATAAAAACATCTCTAATTAAAATTCGTTATATATTAAAACAATTAGTATGATTAAAATTTATCAAACATTAAAACTTAAAAAGTTTTAATAAGCCTTATTTAATTTAATAAATCTCTGAATATAATTAAATTTCCACTAAACATAATGGAGCCTCTTTCTGAACCAGGATCTCCAGCAATACTACTTTGTGGTTCGCTATGACGGCGGTCTCAGTAGTAGCTCCTTAAAAGCAGTTGTCGAATGTCAATAGGCCTCATGATTCTGAACAGTAAAAGCAAAGTAAAGTGTGATGATGGAAATACTGTCAATGGAGAATAATTAAGATAGTAAAAGCAGCTAGAGACCCTAACTACACTATAAATCTTGATTAAATTTTCATATTCATTCTCAATTCGTTATCTTCACTTTATTAATATTAAAAATTAAAAAATTGAAAAGAGTAAGTAATTCAACTATCATTGAATGCATGGTTTTCAGCCGAAACTCTAATAATTTCATAATTTTTAACTGAGTGAGCTAGATAACAGCTTTTCGAAATATTAATACACAGAATCATTAATTTTAGGCTACTAAATTAGTAGATTAATCATTCACATCTTTAAAATCTAGAAATTTTATTATTTCTTATTAAACTTTAGCAAACTTCATTATCACTATGATTCATATTTCGAAGTAATTACCAATATAATAAGATAGAATCTTTGAAAAATAAGTGATATTTTATGTGAAATATAGGGCTAAGATTTAAATGTACAAAAATTATTTATGATAAACACGTATTTTTAAATATAAGACAAAATACTGTAATTTGGCATCGATGGATCTCTGAAAGCAAACACCAGATATTTACAAGATATTCTGACTATACAGCACAGGATCTGCAAAAATGACCCTCTATAAACATTTTTCGTGCGACTTTCACATTCTTAATTCCAAAAGGGAGGTAGATCTAAAAATTTAAATTAAAAATCTTAATCAATTATAATACAAATTTGAACTATAAATGAAATAATCATTTAAGATGATTATCTCTTATAAAAGAAGAGTGTTATAGAGAAAACTAGTGATACAATTAATGCTTAAGAATTAATTGGTAAATGAATCGTTTATATTTAAAAATAGATAACTTATTTTAAAAGCATTTTAAAAAAAGTCTTCATTAATAACAGTAGAAATTTCCTTTTTATGTTTATATTGATAAAATACGAAACAATCGGAAATTTAAAAGAGAAAAATACAAATACCTGGCATAAATAATAAATCATAAATTTAAAACACCTCTTTAATTATAAAAATGGAGAAAATGAAATATTAAAATGAAAATATTTCTTAAAGCTATTTATTTAAGTGATTTGACTTGTTTATCTAATTTTTTTTATTTTAATTTCTCTGATTAGTTTCTTATCGAGCGAAGACTTGATTATAAGTTGCATTTCATATATAGAATATTGGGTTTTAACTTTTCAAAAGGAATTCAGAGATTCAAGTCATTAAAGCTTTCGCACATATGAAATACTAAAATAAAATCACATATATTACTCAAAATTCAAGATGTAGCATTTAATGAAGATGAAGAATTGAGACAGTTATGAAAGATATGTTTGAAATTTAATGCAAGTATAACACAAAAAATGCACAAGAAACAAATAAAATAGAGAGATTTTGAAAGTTAATCATAGAACTAGTCCCATTTTATCTTTTAATCTTAAAATTTTAAATGTTATTCTGTTATCTTGATTATTTATTACTTATTTTAATTTTGAAAAATACATGATCGATATTAAATTTAAAATTAAATTAAGGCGAATTTGAATAGTAAAATAACAAAAATTTGAATAATTTATTAAATTGTATAAATATTAATCAAGCATTTAATAACATAATAATGGCACTTTAAGTTGAATATATTCGATGAATAACTTTAAAAATCTATAATTATAACATAAAACTTGAATCTTTAGATATTTTAATATAAATCTGAATTGAATTTATATTAATTTCAACATAACTAAGCTTCCGATTTTGAACTCTAATTTATAAATTAAAGGTATACTGTGGCTTTTCAAATTTAAATTATTTGGAAACAAAAATAAATTATTCAAAAGATTAAATTGAAAATATTCTAAAAATACGCATAAATTAAGGCAACCCAAGTTTTTTGGAATGAGATAATCACATCAAGATTTGTTATGAAATAGCTATTTACTATTAAAAATTTTACATATAAAGTTATTATAGGTAAATTTAATCAAAATAAAGAGCAGTATATCAATGCTAAAAAGTTTATTTGGATCGTATTTTCAGTCAGATGCTCAAAGTACACACGAAGGTATCCTCATAATTATAATACAGTTATCAATGTAAAATGATTTATAATTTAGAAATATTTATTTAAGTCTTCTTAATTAAAGTGTTAATGAATGTGTCAAATATAAGATTTAAATAATTGCAGTTCCTATTAATTTGATGTTTGAACCAGCTTGATAGTATAATTGTACAAAGAAGAGAAGTTTAAATTTGGAATGTGTTTACAGCTTCATAAAATTTCCAAAATATTAACTTAAATGTCGAAAAAGAAATAGAAAAATGGATAATTCCAATAATAAATTAATTAATGGAATAAATAATATGATAAATATTTGACATAGTAAATTAATGTGGTAATCCAAAAACAAATAATTTAATTCTGAACCAATTAAAATAATCAAACTAAATTTAAAATGGGTAAAAAATTAAATAGAGCTATAAAGAACATTTTAATGATAATTGAAATTATTTATCTTTTCACTAAATCACTTTTTATTGATTTTATAATCGCGAATTGTATTTTAGGATGCAGCTGAGATTTTCAATGCTTTCGCTACATTTTTCAAGATCTTGTAATTTATTAACTCTTTATTCTGGCTTCTAGTTCTTCGTATGATCAATCTCTTTCAATTACATCATATTATATTAATTGCTACATCATCAAAATAAGCATCTCCTTCCATTTTTAAAATTAATTTTAATAAATATCATCGTCTCCTTGATATGATTAATATTTTACAAAATGCTTTTTTATTTCGATCCTTTAAATCTTTGAGAACAAAGATTTAGTTAAAGAGTACTGAGAACTTAAAGTAATTTATCTCTAAATATCATTCAGCAAACTTACAAGTATTATTATATAAACAGAGTAGAAGTAGTGTATATCAACTATATTTATCTTAACTTTATTAATCTCATTCTTACCTTTAATAACATAGTAATTTTGCAATTGCTTATATACTTTAAGTGTGATTATGACTCATTCAATAAATAATTAATGACTTTAGATAAATAACTAATACTATAGTGAACTTCTCCTTACAAAGAAAAAATATATATTAAAAATTTCGATCCAAATTTCTTAGTAAAATAATTAGTGCAAATCAACTGGTTGATATTTGTTTCACTTACTTCATAAGCTCGAGTGATTTCATTGGTATATCTTTTAGATATTAAGGATGCTATTTAATGTTTTTCATGTTAGATTTGAAGCTAATTCTCTAGCTAGTGGAATTCACAAAACAGAAATGAATAAATTGTAAAATCATTCCTCTGAAAATTTGTGTTTAATTTTACTATAATAATTTTCAAGAGAAGCGAACTGAATCCCTCAACTAATAAGAGTTTAGACAGATACTTTATACTTATGAGCTACTTTAGTATTCAGTTATGTTTTATTTAAAGGAAATTTAAGTCAATACATATGTCTTCATTCTTAAAGTTTAAATCGTTAAAATCAAATAATAATCCAGTATTTTCAACCATCGACTTATCATGAAAAGTTTTCATTCAAGAAAGTTTCTCGCCATAAGCTCAATATCTAAATATTCTTCGAGTGGATTGTGTTAATCAGTATTTTCATCATGTGTGATATTTCCAATTGCTCTATTGATTACTTAAGGCTGTAAGAATGACTGCTCTTTATTTCAGTTGGTCTTTTAAGCACCTGTTAAGGAGGTGTATGGAAAAACAAGATCGGCTTTTCTCTTGGAGTGGATATGTTACTATTAAATTAGTATAGGCAAAGCCAAGAGGAAGAGAGTACCTAATTTAAATAGTCCTATTAAGCAAATACTTAAAGAACAAAATAAGATTTAAAAGTATGCCATTAATTTTTAAGATATTAAATAATATTTGAAATAATTTAAAACAGTATATGACATAAGATTTATAAAATAGAAATATAATAAATTATTTTAATTAAATTTTATTGATTTCATGTAATTTTTTGTGAAATTTATTATTGATAAAATACAATTGAATCGGGGAAATGCAAAAATTAAAATTCAAAATTTATTATATATATTATTACTGCTCATTTACTATGCGTTTTGTCTTATATGCGAAAAGTGGCCAAACTGCTACTTATTATTATGAAATAGTCACTTTTATTAGGTTTTTGTGTCAAAATCATTATGCATCATTAGGAACATATATAAAGTGAGCAAATTCGCTATCAGCTGTAAAAATGACCAACTTTACTATTTGTGGTCAAAATTTCTGTCTTTTTATGCATGTATCTCACATTTGAGCAGAGTGGTCAAAAAAGTGGCCAAAGTGCAAGATTTTAATCAAAGTGACAAGAATAGTGGTCAAAGCTGAGATTTGTTAAAAAAGTGACCAGAGTTCATGGTTTAAACCAAAATGACCAGAGTAGTGGCCAAAATCTCGAAAAATCGCAGTTTTTAGTCTGAATTTAGTATTATGAGTCATTTTTCGAAAATGTGCGGTGACCAAGCCAAATTTCGAGCAGAGTTGTCAAAAATCTTGAAGGTGGTTGTTGCTGGTCAAATTTTTGCAAAATTTGGTGGTCATAAATTTCAAGACTACAGCAGTACCTGCTAATCGATACTGGTCAAAATAATCGAGCAGAAGTTGAAAATTTGCTAGTTTTTCGCTGAATTCCTTTAACTGGATAGCATGATGCTCAGTGCACCTCCTCTCTCACCAACCCATTCAATTCTTGAAATATCTGATTTTGAACCAAATTTTGTCCAATTATAGCATGTGTTGCCCAACTCTTCTGGTGCTCACCTTGAGTGTATAGAAGTTTTCTATATAGAGAGAAATTGTCCAGAATTTGATGCCACTCGTCAAGAATTCACTCTTGTATGAGCAGACTTATGAAAACTGCGATTTCGGGCAATAAACATGCATTTATAGATTGATTTTAAGTATAGTATTTATAACAGCAGTAATAGCAGCAGCAATAGCATAAGGAGTAAAAATGACAATGCATTAGGTATAAACGTTTATAGAAATTTCAATGTATGATGCTATTCTTGTTTTTGAGTAGAATCTCATACAAAGCCATACCTCAGAGTATGCATCCATTTCTTGATCCTGAATGCCCAGAGTCCTCGAACATCATCCTCGCTCATGTTTTTTATTATTTCTTGGATGCGTTTGACCAGCTGCACTCTATAAGTTTGTTAGGTGAGTATGCTTACTTGCTGTTGATGTTCTGCTGCTTGAGGTTCTTCTTGATGTATGCAAACAACTATTCGATTGGGTTGAGCCAGGGCGAGTATTCTGCATTGAAGAGTACGTTGACTTTGAAGCGATGAGCGGTCGCAAGCATCTCAGAATACTTATGAATAATGGCATTATCCATTAATAGCACCACCTTCTTATTGCATAGATCTTTGTCAGTTCTTATACTTCTTAGCGTCTGATATATAAAGTTTTCGAAAAGCACTGAATCGAATGCTCCTTCAATTATTTGAGTGGATATCACTCTATCAACTGCTATCGCTGCTATCAAACCCATAGAGTACTGTTATCTCTTCACTGTTTACTTTGCAATCGACAATTGTCTTGCTCTCAAACCATAATCGCCTAAATTGGAGAGCATTTCCTATCGATACTGAAAGATTGGCTTATAATTAAGATTTATCTGACTTTGATCTGGAATATATGCACAGGGTTTATCACATTCTTTGGATTCTTCTTATTGGTTATGATTTTGTGATAGGTCATCTATTAGTAAAGTTAAATTGGTTTTATGACGGTAGTTGAATTATTATCTTAGTAGTTTGATGGAAGTTTGCATCATGATTAGTGGTTTTAAATGAGGCTTGTTGAATTTGTGAGAACTGGAACCATACAACCCCAGGGTGGAACCATGCAACCCAAGGGTGGAGCCATACAACATGGATCTATACAACTCTGATCCATACAACCAGAAACCATACAACCTGGAGCCATACAACCTCAGCGCGGAGCCATGCAATCCAAGAGATATCTTCAGGGTATCTTTCATTTACCATGGTAGTTCTAATCATAGTAAAATTCCCAGAGTTCACATCTCAACTTGCATCTCTCTCATTCTTGAAGTTATCAAAGATAAGTAATA
>ARYC01005359.1:0-23490 GCA_000711775.1 Oxytricha trifallax | reverse complement strand
TAGTTATGAATCAAAACTTGCTAGAGAGGTAAAGATGCTTTTCACAGCGAACCAGGCCTTGTTTATTGGTATGCCTTGCTTTTTTTAATCTTCAGGAATAATATAATAGCGTTTCTTTTAAGCTTCTTTAATGATCTCTCTGAGATAACTCTTTCGTGAAGTACCAAGAACACCAAAGAAGAAACTTCTTTCAGGAAGCTTGTTAGAGAGTTTTTTCATGTTAAAAAGCTTAACTACCAACTCTTCATTTTTAATTGCATCCTCGTAGAAATTAGTGACAGAAATCTCTATGTAGTTTGGATTCTCTATCAAATTAATCTCATTGTTTTTAAAGACTTTCTTCTCATCACAGAGTATAGCTTTGATTAAGTATATATTACATGCTTACCATGTTGAGTAAGGTATACGATAGAGATCTTCTTTGGTTCTAAATTTTAAGATCATTTCTTGAGCATCAACCCTCTTTATTACAGTAATAATAAATTCCATCTTTGTTCTTTCTCCTGTTAATGAATTTCAAATTTTAATAAAAAGAGTTCTGGACCCTATTGTTTTAAAACTTACTATTAAATATGGGCATATTATAAGAGATCAAACCTGGGAAAGATGCGTGAAAAAAGTTGGCAGAAGCTATAAAAAACTTCAGAGATTGATCTCCATTTTTAACAATTTAGTTCCATTAAATTATTATTAAATTTGTTAAATTATATTAGTACTGGTACTAAATCCGTTTAATTTTTATTGGTACCAATTTAATAGTTTTAAATTTAATTAAGTAAATAGTTTTTCATCAAGATAGGTTTTAATGGAAAAGTTCCAATCCAGATCAAAACCTAATTGGTACCAGAACCAATCTGAAATATTTCAAAGTTTGTACCAAAATTAAAAATATTAAGCATGAAATTAGAGAAGGTATATTTATAAACTAAGTATAAATATGAAATCTAACACCTCTAAATAAAACATTTTGCTGATGTGCCAACTCCTATACATAGATGCTATAATTTGAGAGGTAATTAGAGCTTTAAAATAGAAATTTAAATTTGAATTTAAACATGGCGGCTAACTTAAATTGTAAATCAATCTCTCTTGGAACAAGATAATCCTAGTTAAACTTTGGCTCAACTAAAAAGCCTGAAATCATTTATATTGAGAGGGAGGTAGAGCTAAGAGCTCTTGATTTGAAGTAGAGGTCTACAAAATTGAAGTTTAAACTAAAAGAGATAGTGCTAAGATGGGAGTGTATACACTAATTAAAGATGCTGAGAATGAAAAAGATCAGCTCCCAGTTGAAAAAATTAAAACATTTTAATGCTAAGACTGCTAAAATTGTTTTGTAACCGAATGGAGCTTGAAGAGACACCTCTAAGAGATACACTCTGGCAAGGCAAAAATCTATTTCAAGCACTATAAGGTAGATGAAAAGTTTAAGTGAACTTCATGCATGAAGTCTTACTCACTAATTTTAAGTTAAAAGGCATATGCAAAAGCATCACCTTATAAAATTAGCAACAAAAAAGAAAAATAAAATAAAATACTGTTTATTCTTAAAAAGAATAGCATGAAAGCTCAAGAGGAGAAAAGATTTAAAACAATGAACCAACAAGCAATTAATACCTATTTAACATGTTTCTAAGATAGAGCTATGTATATTCCTGCATTAAATGCAGTTGATCTTAGCAATTCTATTAGAAATTATTTGAATATAAGAGTGCCTAACATAATAAAGATCATAGTGATTGATGAGTATGCATGCAAGGTATATCCTTTAAGCTATCTCATTAAGAATGAATAGTATCAGAATGAGTTTGGTATAGAATATATCGTTCATAGAAAAGCTTAAAAAAGAGATTACAAGAACTTGCTTAATCTAGATTGTGTTAATTTAGGATTTAGGTTCATCGCACTAAGCTAAGGCTAAAGAAATATGAAAGTTTTTTAAGAGACTATCTATATCAAAACAGATATCCGGATGACTTGAATGATATTCTATCAGATATGATAGAGGGTGTCAAAGAGTTGCATGAACTTGGATATGTTCAAATGGATTTAAAGCCTGAAAATTTTATTTGAACTTCTGCCATTTAAAAGTAGTTGTCATCGATTTCAATAGAGCTTCACGTTAAGAGAATATAACATTAGTTAAGGTTCTTGGTACCCCTGTATACTTTCTTAAGAGAAAAGTGGACTAATGGCTCAATTAAGTGGAATTTATGTGCTTGTGCTGCTATAATATTAGAGAGATATGGAAAACATGTCTTACATTGGTACTAAACATTAAAAATAATCAATTAGTCCGGCATAGAAGCATATGAAGCAAGATGTATGCTAAGAAATTAAAAGTATAGTAGATATGATTATCATGAGAGCTCCTCACTATCCTCGAAAATCATAAGACGATATACTTTAGACACTTGAGAGAGCAAGATTCAAGAGATAAAACAAAAACAAAGCAGATAAGATTTGTTTGAATTAAATCACCTTATATTCATTAAATATACATTAAATTCACATAAAACCTGCGTTTTCTCTCCTAATCCCAGTATAACCCCAACGATACTCTAAAAATCAAATAACTAAAACATCTAATTCAGAGGTTTTGGGGTTTTGAATTAGTAACTGATTCAAATATGCCATCCATTACTAAACTAGGTTGAACTTTCAGTTTTTACTGAGGTCTGCTGATTTAATTTTTGGAATCAGATATCTTGACAATACATAATTATATTTAAATATTTTGACGATGCTGTTGCATTTAGAAAACTCAACTTAAAAATCGTAACTTTTTTTGATACTTTTTATTAATAAATAATATCATTTAAGAATGGGAAAAATTTATTCATTTGAGTTTTAAGGGGGATTTAAGATTTTTTTCATAATCAAATTAAATTTATAAAATACAATCTTTTATCAAACAAATTAAACGAATATGGAATCTTCATAGTTTTTAAATAAAGAGTCAATTAAATTTCTTGCATAGCCGTTACTCTAGATTTCATTTATAGTAATATCAACCTCAATTAGTTTATGAACTGTTGTAGCAACTCTCGGTAATTTAATTTAAATACATGATAAATATATATTTTAATGTAAATATTGCGGATTTATAATAATTTGCTATAAACTTATTTATTTATTATCATTGAATGATGGCTCATTCAAAACCCCAAAACCCCTTAATGAGTTTTATAAGTGCTTTAATTTGTAGGGAATTTGATAGGGGTTGGGGTTACTAATAAGTTTTAATGATAAATTTATAGTAAGTGTATTTAATTTATTCACTCAAAATATACTTTTGGATCATGTGGAAGAGGTCTGTAGTTTATTCTACTAAACCACTATTATATTGGCTAAATCGATATGTCTAATCGTGGGTTTGGCTTGATAATTACCTACTCTGCCATCTATTTCATTGCTTGAGATACTCTTGTTTTATCTATAAATTGCTTTATTTTTTGCTTCGCATCCTTTCACACCTTGTTGAATAATAATCGTTGCGAGGCATATCGCATTCTATTATTATTGCTGCAATTGCCCACAAATTCCATTGAAAGTCTCCGTCTCTCCAGACTTCTCTTTCTGGATAATAGCCTGGAGTTCCCATAACACTTCTTAGCCTTGATACTTCCACCCTTAATGCTCTGTTGAAGTCAATAATTGTCATTCTTACAGGTGAAAAGTTTAAAATAATATTCTCATGCTTCAAATCTCTGTGAACAAAGCCTCACTTATGTAGCTCTCTTATACCTTGTAAGGTTTTAGTTGCTTTCAAAGCAAGCTAGTTATGATTCCTTTGATCCTAATGAAATCTCTAAGGGTCATTTCATAGAGTGGTAGTCTGAAAGCTACATGATCTTTGGCAAGTAGAACAGCATCTAGCTTGATTAAGTACTTACACTCTTTAAATTTTGCTTGAGTGAGTACTTGATACTCGTTAGTAAACTCCATCTAATATTTATCATCACATAAGAGATAGTTGAAAGGACAAACCTTGTAAGCATATTGATGATCATTGAAAACTTTCTTATCAAAGGAGTCCTGTAGAATTAGATAACTTTAAAGAGAAGTATCTAAATCTATATACGCAAGAACTGATATTTTCTTGTATTGAATTTTGATCATAATTTTTGTGATTTCAGAGGTTAGTATGTTGTGCCTTCTTTACGCACTCTAACTTACTAGCTTATTCAGGTACTGCCACTTAAGAATATTCCCTCGATTTTCTTTTGTAGAGAAGTTTCAACTCAACTTGATGCTTTTCAATTTCTATGTCTTTTTTGTGAGCTTTTAAAAGATGTTTCTTTAAGTCTCTTGTATGAGAGTACTACTTATGGCACTCAAAGCAATCATACTTCCCATCGATTTTGTCGTGCTTTAAGTATACAGTAGGCTTGGCTTCTCTATGCTCCTTCATATGTCTATACCATCTTGATTTATGAGTGAAATCACTCTCACACAGCTCACAAAAGTATACTTTTATTTCTTCAGTTTGTATAGGAATTTCATTAATACCTTTCTCCACCTCAGTGTCTCCCACACACTTGTTTGCCATTTATTTTCTATTATTAATTTCTATTTTAATAACAGAGACCTCAAGTGATAGCTATGGTAGTTCTATAAGAGAGTTCATCTCACAGCTATCACACTTTTTATTGCTGTCAAAGGTAAGTCTCATTTAGTTTGATGGAAGTGCTGTTGTTTTTCTTAAAATTTTAGTGCTCATATTTAAATTTGAATTTAAAATTATAAAACTGCCTCTATAACTGATAGCTTATATGAGAGGTTTGCAAGCATCATTCAAGTTTCAAGGGAAGTTTTAAGAGTATTAGAGGAGAAAAATGAGCAGTAAGAGACAATCCAGCTCTAAAAATGAGTGAGAAATTAACCATTGTTTCTATCAATAATAAGTTAATTACAGCACGTACCGATTTAGGAGGTGCACTTAATTAAGTACGTACTGTTTTAGGAGGTATTCTGTCATTTTATGATTAAAGTTAGGGGCTCCTAATTAAGTACGTACCAATTTAAATTAAAAAAATATGGAACTATAACATTAGAAATTGAGGTCAATCTCTCAAGTTTGAAACCAGTTCTCAAAACCTTTTCCATATCCTTCTTAAAGGTTGACCTCCTTTAGGATGCCCATATTTAATAGTAAGTTTTACAGAGGTATATAATTGAAATCAATAAACTTAAATTTGAATATCATTTCTTAGATCTGTAAACAAGATGGAGTCAATGAATGATGCAATGAAAAGAGTGCAAGCACAAGAATTGATTCAAAGATTTAGAAGCAAGGAGGATTTGCATCGCTACCTGGTGCAGCAAGGTAATGAACTCATAATGGCTAAATTTGATTATGTAGTTGGTTTGTTGCTGCCAACGATGAAAGGTACTAAAATTCATTTCTTAGAGCGATACTCTGCGAAGAAAAGAAAGCATTGAAAACTTAATATGTAAAGATTGCAGAGATTCCAAACTATCCAGAAATCTCAGTGACAAACTTATATGATTATGCTATGAATAACCAAGAGGTCTCGCAGTACCTGCCTACTAAGAAGCAGTTGAAAAATAAGCTTCCTGAAAGAAACTATTTCTTTGGCATACTTGCAACAATTACAGGTGATTACTTGAAAGAAATTATTCAAGAATCTCATAAGAAGAGGTACAGCATCTCTTCATAAGATAAGGAAAAACAAGGGATCAAGATAAGTGAGAGCTGGCTAT
This sequence comes from Oxytricha trifallax, assembly GCA_000711775.1. Lineage (NCBI taxonomy): Eukaryota > Ciliophora > Spirotrichea > Sporadotrichida > Oxytrichidae > Oxytricha > Oxytricha trifallax. The sequence goes on along the minus strand of ARYC01005359.1, from coordinate 17,763 downwards.
CGGAGCTGCAGAAGCACTCTTATATTTCAAGTAAGATTTGTAGTGTAACTCTTTAGAAAAATCTAGTACTAGCATCTTCTTGATGAAGGAATAAAGCAAGCTTTACAGAGACCGAAAGTTGCAGAACAAAGTATGAAGTTAGCAAGAGACTTTATTCAAATATTTAGCCTCCAGAGTCAATGAACATAGATGCTGGAGCTGGCAGCAAGAGAAGAAACATAGGTCCAAAAACCCTTAAGAGGAAGAAAAGAAAGATAAACCAGCTCTCTAAAAAGAATTTAAATGCTACTTATTTAATTATTAACTTAACTACAAAACTTATTTATATACATTTCATAAAAGTTAAGTAAGTTGCACTTTCCTTTAACTTATATTGTACTTTCTGTTTTTAATATTTACTTTTTTATTATTATTTAAATTTCAATTATTTTCATGGCCTGACAACCTTTTAAATAATTGTCAGGCATAATTTTTGATTAATGTTTTTAACTTGTACGATTATCAATGATTTGAAATTTATTCTTTAACTTCTAATATTTTTGTTTTTCTTTTTATTGAATATCCTACTTTTATTTTCCTTTTCAATATTGTTTAAAACTTTTGCTTTTAGTTAAAGTCCAAATGGCTTTTATAGAGTGCCTTTTTGAATATCTTGAATGATATTGATGGACCCTTTATATTTAATAGGGATACTAAGAGCAATGTTCTAAATCCTTTTCAATAACTCTTAATTACTTTTGGAACATAGCATTTAAAATTGCCTCGCCTGACAATTATTTAAAAGGTTGTCAGGCCTGACAATTATTTTAAAAGTTGTTAGTCCAGATCAATATATTACAGACTTATAGACTTCTTAACTACAGCATCTTGACATACTTCTTATAATTCACAATTCCTGATTGAAAATATTTTAAGTTTCAACAAAGTTCAACTCGATTCAACAGAAGCCATTGGTAAGTATAAGAATCTTAACAAGAAAGACTTTATTTAACTTGACTTGAACAAGAAAGACTTTATTTACTTTTATGAATTCACTCTCCCTTCTTTAGCAGACTATTATGCCAGATAATTATCAACACTCTTATCTGAACTCTTTATAAAATCGACTGTATCGATAGGTAGGTCATGCGTCAAGTGGTATAGCAGGAGTTTCTTGTAATGACATTTTAGTATACCACAGTAGAACTCAATTCCATTAAACTATAAACTGTAAGGCACGTTGAACACTGGTGTTATTCTTAGTTGTTCATAACTCTTCCTTGTTTCTTTTATCTTATGAATAGAAAGATTATCATTGAATAGTATAATTTCTTATTCAGAATATATCTCTCAGCTGCTCTAAGAACTTAATATACTGCTCTGTCTTAATTGAGCGAGGATGAATAACATAAGTTTCTAAACTGGCATCCTCGCTAATACCTCCAAGAATTGCCATTGTTTATACCTTGACTTTCTAGTCATTTACTTTTATATAACTTTGCCTCTTATACCAAGACTTCTAGATGAAAGTGATGAAGGTAAACACAGCCTCGTCAGCATGAATAAACTTAATATTATTATATTAGGCTCTCTGCATTTAATTATAAATATAGTTTAAGTTGTTGTTGTAAAATGGTAGAGTGAAATCAATTACTTCTTGATACGATTTACACTTTTGTAAGAGATGCCATTTCCTTTATAAATGTTTGCTGCAGATTATGCAGAGATCTTCAACTCAGGGAACTGGCGGGAAAAATTATAGCTCGTTAATCGAGAGAGAAAGGAGCCCAATACATCAAAGATTTTTCATTAATAAGATAGTCAATATGCTTCTATAGAAACTTTGAATTCCTCTTAGGCTAAGAATTCAGCTATTATTGATTTAATTACACAGCTTTTAAGCATTGAGAGCGAACAGTTGATGGACTTCGCTTTAAGAGCAGTGCAATAGACTTATAGTTCAGTACTGGTTTGACTTATTCACTATACATATCACATCCATAACGCAGTTTAAACACTAAATCTATATACTCTTCATCATAAATAGACCCCCAAAAGCTTGTAATTTTAGTCTCGCATTTAATTAATAACCCCAACCCCGAACAAATTCCCTACAAATCAAAGCACTAAAAACCTCATAAAGGGGTTTTGGGGTTTTGACTGTTATGGCAATGACTGCAACCAAGGACTTGCTCAACTTTGGAACCGCTCTAATCTAAATGGGGATACTAATTTGATCTCCAATAAACAACCGAGTATCATTGTAAAATGAAAAGCTGATTTAAATATAAATAAGTTAATTCTCTTATGGAAATTTATTTTATAATTAGCAATAAGGTGGTCCCTACTCTAATTCAATTAATTATTTATATATTAACAAAAGGAATAAAATATTTTTACAGTTAAATTACATAGGTATATTCAAATGCTCCACATGACGGTTTCTATTACGAGCAATTAAACCTACTTCCAATTAAATTATATTTTGTATATAATTATGATACTTTTAGGATTTCTTTTGCCTTAAATTTATTAAAATAATTAATTTTAACTAATTTAAATTAACATATTTATCTAAAATATGTTAATTGGTTTTTTAATAGAGGTTTCGCTCTTTCCTAAATATAAATATCCTGAATTTCATTTAATATAAATAAGATGCTTGCAAGATTATTCTGTGAGTTATTGATTGATAACTCACCTTATTTACTTAAAATTCAATAAATGCAGGAAATTATAAAAACATTTACACTATAATCTCTTACAATACCTTATTAATCCAATTCAAATTTTATGATTCCTCCTCTATATAATAAATAAATAGCATAATATGTTTAATTAATATGTATAATAGTAGGTGTTTTAAATACGGATTATTCTTGCAATCCATTGCTGATATTTGGGTGATTGCTACTTTCTTCGACAAGTACCAGTAAACAATGAGGTTCAAGGGTAAACCCTTCAGATTATCACCATATACTCAATTGTTTGTCTGGTACAGACCAGAGAGAAGAGTTGACAACTTTGACTGTAAATAAGTTACTACTTTTATATTCTTCAATAAAGCATTGAAATTAGTTTGGTTGACTTACCAAAATTTGAATATAATAATAATTTCATTTGACTTTAACTTCTACGCTTCAACATGGCTCGAAGTACTTACCATAAAGACTAAAGTCACTCAAAAGACTAAGACCTGCAAGATTTCAATCTATGATTACGTTAAGGACTCTGCTACTAAAAACATCGTCAAATATAATAAGCTATTTTTATAATTCTAAAACATTACCCTATTTCTCTAATAGAATTTTCTAATTTGCATTAAAAATTTGTATATTAATCGTACCATAAGAAGCTACAGATTGCTCATACAACACTGATTATGATGTTGACTACACCGATCCATACTGGAAACTCGACGTCGGCAAGAAGATTCTCGGAGATGATTTAACTTTAAATTTTTTCTAAAACAACCTCCAACATAATAAAAGTTCTAACTTATTTTTTAGTATATTAAATTTCTAAATTGATTTCATTGGTAGATGGTATGGTGAACAAAAAATCTTCAACAGGTGGGTTCTCGATAACTACTCATGGTGAGCTGTTTATAAGCTTAACCGAGCAAATCAGCAACTAATGCTTATCAATTATATACACATATTAGTTAATTATTTCACTAATTAATTCAGTTAAATATATTCTCATTCATACTTCATCACTCAAATCACATACCAAAAAAGGGGGTGTAAGTGAAAAGTAAATTATTAAGATTACTATTTTTCTTTTATTAAATTTGAAATTACAAAAAACCCATAAAATCATATACAATCTCTTTAAAATTTCCTGTTTCTTATCAATTTTTACTCTCAATTAAAAACAAAATAGATATATGATTATTAATTCCCAACTAAAACGAGAGATATTTTTTCTTATTTTCAAATTTATAATTTCACAAATTCAAAATTGTAATAAAATACTCTAACTTTTGATAGTAAATTACTAAACCCGTAACACAATGAATATTACGTAATTTAAAGTTGTTAATATAATTTTTCATTTGAAAATAAATTATAATATATTAGGAAAAAATGGGTTGTAATTTATCTGCTCTTAAGAAAATGAAAAGTGCTGCTTCTGAACAGGAGTCTAATAAAAAGGTGCTATTCTTAGGTTTGGATAACGAAGGCAAGAGCACTCTCCTTATTCAGATGAAAGATAATTCGTTCAAGGATTTTTGCTTTTAAATAAATAATATTTTTATTATATTATCTAATATAGAAATTCAATATTGATTTTTGCTTATTTCAAGTTTATTAGAGCAAACATAATTGGTATTAATGGTAAAGAATCAATCTTTATTTCAAAATTCCCGTTTTTAATTGAAAAAATAAAGAATTTGATAAATAAATGGATACTGTGCCTACAGTTGGATTGAACGTAGAATCAATAAAATATAGAGGAATGAATTTCACACTGTGGGATGTCAGTGGGTGGGCTACACGTCTATGGAAACACTATTTTGATAAAATTAACGCAATTATTTTCTTGGTGGACACCTCTGACAAAGGAAGCATTCTAAGAGCAGCTGGCGAATTGCATAAAGTTATTGAGGATTAAGGATTGGCGCATCAAATACATATTTTTTAAATTAGCAGAAGATATGGACTTAAGTCATAAGTTTGTAAAAAGATTTAGTCAATCAACTAAATTTAATAATATGAGAATTTAAGCATGGTCCAGTTTTGATATTTGCAAATAAATAATATGTAGAGGGCGCTATGACCAAGGACGAAGTAAATGAAGCGTTAAGACTACCTCAAGTGTAAGAATCCCGTAAGAAGAATATTTGCTTTCAGGCATGCAGTGCTAAAAATGGAGAGGGCATCTGGGAAGGAATTTGTCAGTTGGGAGATAGCCATAACTGAACACGAGAAAAATATTCTTCACACTTCAACTGCATAAAATAGTCACCGTTGAATAAACATTTTATCATTATTTGAAGAATCAATAACTTAAAGTACTTCAATTTGTGCAATAATATTTCTTAATTATGAATAAGTTTAAATAATTCATTTAATAGTAATATATATAAGTGAAATAATATTGAGGTTTGAAATGTGATGATATTGAAGGGAGTTTTTATAAAATTTAAGTTAACTCTCACATAACTTTTAAATGTTTTCCATCTATAAATTGTTCATGTTTTCTTATTATATCAACATAAATTTCCATAAATAAAGTTTAACTTAATCTCAAGTGTTGATTTCTTTCAAGTTTAATTTCAAAATTTACAAAACTAATTACTTTAAAATATATAACTTTATTTTAATTAATATTTCGAGAGATCTTCCATCATTTTTAATGAGATGTATTCATTATCGATATTCAAAACGACGCTTGGTCTTGCTTGATAGATTTTTTTGCCCACATCAACTCTATCGAACTATAAGCAAATGTTAAGTTAATGAACCTCACAAAAATCATTATAAGGTGATCTTTACCTGGTCAAGAATATCGTCTTGTTTCTGCACGAAATGCTTGTTAATCAAGTTAACGAAGTTATATTTGGTTGAGTATTGAACTTCGCTGTAATATTTTGTCATTCTAATAGTACTGAACTCTTTTCCCATGAAATCATCGAGCTCCATTTAGATGTTACCAGCCATACCTTCTTACTTTATGTGCTCACTATATTTATTTTATAATAAGAATCAGTAATAAGAATTCATTTGATAAAAATGCAGAACGATTAGAATCGCCATTATTTTCTTAGATTCAATTTCTCTTTTATGCAATGAATTAGCATAAAAACTTTAATAAAAGTTCAATCTTAACTTACCCTCCATAACCAAAGAAATTGAAATCGTTAACTCCAGAGACTGCCTTAAGATTTTACATTATCTTTTATCCTACGATGTCACCTGACTTTGAATTTGCCAAAATAGCAACAGTCTTAAACAAAATATAATAATTTAAAAGATTCTAATACGAAGTTTATATTATTTTTAAAAAAACTAAAAAATGTTTGTCTTGTTAAGGTTCTTTTGGTTTGATGATGAGAAAGTAGTTCTTCTTTAATTGTGTGCCCAACATCTTTGTATATATTATTTGATTTATATTAATTATTTTAATAATCTCTTTTTTTACACTCTGTCTTACTTGTAAAATTAAGATATAGTATTTTCTTGAGCATTTTCCTAAATAAATATATAGTAAAAGTTTATTTATAATATTTACCTATTTTCTCATTAATACTTCAGACTTTACTCTATTTAAAATATTCTAAGTGTCTTTCTTAAACGAGAGACTTATCTTCTTTGTTCAACAAGTTCTTTGTGAGTCATTAACATAGAACCATCCTAAAAAGTAAAATTATTATTAACTTCACTTTATTAAATAAAGAGTCATACATAAAATATTTTAATATATTTTAGTAAATAATTCAAAACTATTATAGAATATAATTAAGCTAAATCTTACCTAATAATCTCTCTATCTATTTAATACAAATAAATCTGAATGCTTCTAAATATTCCCAATACGTTTGTTACTCAAATTCTATTCCATTTGAATTCTTGATATACGATTTTTAAGCTATTTTATTTTTTAGTCTGAAGTCAATTTATCCAGATGAGATTTTAACATCAATTTGCCTTTTGTCTATGTTTCTCTTGATTTAAATTTAATTTTAATAACAAAAATAGTGAGTTAAAATTTATACTTAAATCTTATTCTGTATCATGCTAAATTGTGACTTCAGCTAATAGTGCATAAAATCAATTATTGGTTTATATCTGACTCTTGATTGAATGTTAGACAAGAAAGTCCCAACCTAAATGCATTAATCCCTGAACTTTATAAAGTCTAATAGAATACCTGCTAATTTAAATAGTGATTATTGAACTAACTTTCTCTTGAATTTAAATCAGACTACACCATTTATTGTTCTTCATTGAAGTTGTTATCGAGTGGCTCTTGATTCATTTACACCAGCATATCTTTTTATGATTAAAGCTTTTGTAGTTTCTGACGATGTTATGCGAAGTTTAAGGTTTTCTCATATAATTATTGCTTAAATTAAAATAAAAAATATTATTACTTAATTAAAATCCTTTATTATATAGTAATTAGGGTTAGTATCAATAATTATTGTGTGAGAAACAAATTATATGGAGAGTTAAAACTCTAATTCAATACAAAAATGTTTAAAGAGATATGGATATCATTTTAGTTTATTAAGTTAAAGTTACTTTTCATGCTTGATCTAAATTAAAATATAGCTATTAAAAATTAATTCTCCATATTTTACTTCTTTAAATAATTACATTATAATTTTGACTTCCTTACAAAAGATTATTCAAAACTTGTTTATTATATAATTTCAAAACAATTAATACTAATTTAATTCTAAAAAATATGAACTATCTAATAACCATGACCTTCAGATCCTACTAACCCTTAAACATTTCTGGTCCTCTGATTACTGCTTGAGTTAATTTTTCTTCTACTCATTAAAGAGAAATTGATATTTATGATGACACACCACCATCACTCTTGATATGCTAATGTTTATTTAATAATTATGGACTATAAATATTCATTGTTAAATTGATTTAACTATGAAATATGTGAAGATTGTCGCATTTTACTATCATTTTGTTGCTTCTGTCTTAAGTAATTCCCCGATTAAGAGCCTTTTAAAGGTTTAATGGGATTGTTAATTGATGTTTAAAGCGTATTTTTATTTGGTAATTTATTCATAAACATGCTATAATATTTAGGTTGAGTTCTTGGAGTTGCAAACTTTTAATATTATGTCTGTTGAATATAGCTCTGATTATTATTAAATTGATGGTATTCATCTCTTAATAAATTTGAAGTTTAAATCCCATAAGGTTGGCTTTGAAATTCTTGCTGAATAAGCCATTTTCTTAAAAAAAGTATAATTTAAATATTAAATAATTTCTAGATTTATTATGGGTTCAAATAAAATCAAATAAAATTGAGAAGTAAATAATTTAATCACACAAAGGGTGTCATTATTTATTGAGATAAAATTAGGGTATTAAAGTGAGAGAGTTAATAATATTAAAATTATAAAAATATTTTAACTATCAGATTTTATCAAAAATGAATATGAGTACTAATATCTAATCAAAGGATATATTATTTTACTTTTATCCTTTTTATTTACTAAAACTAAAACATTTTTTAAGATTATTAATAATTAAGCATATTAGAACCAAAAGCAGTGGAGGAATATTTGGAAGGAGTAAAGATAAAGAAAATGACGTGGCCTACAAGTCTCTGCCACGCCTAGAAAAAGATGACGAAGATTACTCAGACTTCAAACCTGAAGATTTACTTAGTGACTCAATCACGTTAGTTATATAGTTTTGTGATTAAATACCTAAAATAAATTAGTGTGTTTCAACATTATTATAAAATTTTAAATGGCAAGTGAAGAGGAAATTAAGGCAGTATTTGAGCAACCATTGTCACACACTCAACAAAAAACAGTATGCATGAAAATATTCCCAAAATCAGCTTAGAGAACTAATCTAATTTAGCAAGATTTGTAATTTTTCTATGATTTCAAGTTTTACTAAATTTAATCATATGACAGCGGAAATATTGAACATGAGGTAAGTATCATGTTTATAAAAGTATCATAATCACATAACTTTTACTTTGAATTTCAATTTACGAATGTTTTCTAAATGGTTTCTTATAAAAAGTCTGATTAACCTGAAAAAATGTTTTTCCATGATTAATTAATACATTAAATATAGCAACTCCTCTATGAATTTGGAAAAGTGATAATAGGAGAAAGTGAAATGGAATTTATGAGAGAAAATGATTTAAAAGGGTCAGCTTGGAGAAATTTTGGTTTTTAAAGTGATAAAACAAGAACTGATATCAGGGGTTCTGGCTTGTTCGGATTGAAAAATCTCAAATATATTGCTGAAAGATATGAGCTCGTAATTAATTTCGCTTTATTCTGATTTATGTTATAGTCAATGAAAAGAATGATAAAAGATTAAATGTATTTCTGGGCTCTGACATCTATCTAAATAACTGTAAGAATATTGTAGGAATACATTCGATTTGGGAAAATGAATTAAAATTAAATTAATTAAATATTAAAATCATGGCAGTTATGAAATCCAAAGTGACTCAAAATTGAAAAATAAATACATTTTACGGTAGATCCCGGAATTATTATAGGACTTTGCTATTGAAAATATTCTTGAATCATTCGAGGAAGCGAGATATTTTGATTTTGAGCTAATTCCCAAAAATAGTAAAATGGGTTTTTCTCGCTTGGTCGATGAGATAAATTCATTATAGCAATAACAGTCACCGTCTTATTTTTAATGCGCTATCCAGAGAGTATAATATTGTCAGGGTTTGGAGACATTTTCCAAAAACATAACTGAATTTAATTAATAATTAATTAATTTTAATTTTAATTCATTTTCCCAAATTGAATGTATTCCTACAATAATACTATTGATTTCATTATGCATTAAAAACTAGTTAGTAAATTTAAATGCTAATCTAACAAATAAATAAACTACATTGTAAGCAAGTTACCATTTAATTATGTATTAAGCATTTTCTTATTGTATTTTTTCACATGCTAAAAGATGAAAAGACTTGCTTTCCAAATCTCCTAAAATATTGAGCAAACGAAATCAACTGAAAGCCTTCCTCTCTATTTATCTATAAAACCCCAATACCCTTGCAGAGATACACTCACAAGCATTACTGTTTAATCATCATTATTGGCTAAAAAATTAGAAAGTTTTCCTTAAAGTACAAAGATAGGATGCTAAATAGGCTTAAAAAATGATGATGATGGGCACATTTTCATATGAACCTATGAAGTAGACTTTTAAATTTATTCAGAAATTGATGGGATTTAAGTTTGTATGAGTAAAATTATTTATGCCTTTTATTCCTTAAAGAATGAGGAGAAATTATAATTATGTTTAAATATATAAATTTAACGGGATAATTGAAATATAATCTTATGGAGAGATATTAAGTCAACATACTTTAAAGAAAAAGTTTAAGCAACTATAAGAGTGAACTTATTAATAATAATATTCTAGCAATAATCACTTAAATTATGTTTAGATCAATGTATTGTGGTTTATTTCTATTCATTAAATTAAGCTTTTAAGAATTAATTAACTATATTTTCATTCTTTATCATTTCTTTCGTTTCTCTTAAATTTTGAAATAAGTTCTAGTATTGAAGAAAAATAAACATTTTTAAATATTTTAATAAGATTATGTTAATTTATAGCTGTTTAATTACCATTTAATCCTTTAATGAGGTTATCATTAATCAATTAGATTATTTTAATTTAATATTAATGTTAAATTAAAAATCCTTATTATTGGTGTATAAAAATAAAGCATTAAAATAACTTCAATGATAAAGAATTGGGTAAAAGAGTAACAATTTATAGATAAACAAATTAGTTTGACTATTATTTTTTAAAAATAATTTATTATTTATAATATTCAACTTGACTTTTGAAGTTCTCCAAGATACAGCTTTTTATCTGAATTTGCACTTGCAATAATATCTCTTTCTGGATGAAAAGCTACTTCATTCACACTTCCGTGATGTCCACCAAGTCTCTAAGTCATTTTTCCATTCTCAACATCCCACACACATACAATAATTTACAATAAAAATAATCATCTTGCTAATATGATGTTCAATAAAAATACTATACTGTTTTATTTAAAAATGAATACAAATCTGTCTCCACTTCTCGCAGTGACTTGAGTTGAATCATGATTCCAAGCACATCTTAATAAATTCTTTTAGAAATTATGCGATATTCTGAATAAAGTATTTTGGCAACGCTTTGAATCATCATTATCTTAAATGTATGGTCTAATATCCCACACTCTATAAAGTTAAAATTAATATCGATTCTCTTATATAATAGTAATATAAGACATTTTTCATAAAATGAAGATGAAATTTTATTCAAAACTTACTTAACAGTGTTATCCAGAGAGTTAGAAACTAAAAAGTTGCCATTTTTACTCAATGAAATACCAGTGACTGTGTCAGTATGGCCTAACAGAGCGATTCAATAGCATTCTTTCTCAAATTTAGAGCTTTTATTGAGTTGTCAAGTCCACCGAAGAAGACATAGTCATTTGTATTGTTAAAACAAACTAATGTAATTTGGTAATTTAATTCGTAAGTGGAAATGTGATTTCTTACTCTAGCATCCCAAAGTTTTACTGAGTAATCGTCACTGCCACTCACTAACTCTGGTAAAAGGATTTAGAGTCAATTTAAAAAGCTTATTATACTTACAATTTCTGATCCAATTTTTTAGCAATCAACACTATTGACAACAGCTGTATGCCCCTTTAACTTCCTGGCTCTCTGGAAATCTTCAGTATCCCATACGAATATTTGCCTGTCACTGGACGCTGTGTAAACTCTCGTGTTGTCCTGTTCCCACACTAGATACAAAATTGCGTTGCTTGACCTTTTAAAACTCCGAAACTTTTGCATTCTGGGTCGAAAACATCCCAGAAATATATTAGATGGTCGTAACCTGCTGAAGCTAAATAGTCTCCATCGCGGGAAAATTTTACTGTGCAGATCTCACCTTGATGTCCTATTAATTATATTAAAATCATGTTGGTTAATTTAATCATTGAAAACTCACAAATTTCAAAACAAATACACACACTTATCAATAAGTTGGACAGTTTAGGACATAAGAATTTTGCCCAAGAAAGCTTAAAGTTGAGAACCAGGTGCATTGTAATCGCTAATTTGAACTTAATAATCACTCATATTGATTTCCAATTAATTTATTATAAAATTTTTGTTATCAATTTCATTCAATCTGATATGATATAAAAACTAAACTAAGTTATTAACATGAAAATCGTAGGGTTGGTATTAATTTGTAAATAAATTACTTATTAATAGATTAAAATTTTATTTAACCCATAAAACATAAATAATTAATAGGTAGCTTTTCAATATTTCACCATTGAAAAGAAACCATTGTATATATTAACAAGATCGATTATAATGAAACTAAGATATTTCATATATTCAGAAAGATTTCATACTGTCTCATAATTCATGAATTATTAGAAAATTATTCTATTGAATTAATATAAATAAATAAATATCAATACTATTATTAATTATAGTAAAATTCTTCAAGGTTTCTATAGTACTCAGCGAGAACTTCCAAACCCTTTTGACTCATAAATCCATTAGGTGGGTTCTAGTTCTACTTCGCCATAGTTCTCATTCTAATTCCTGAAATAAAGTCAAATTCCTCATTTTTGCTTTCTTTGCCAAGCAATTGCATAGTTTCTGATTGTTTGTGGAGAGCAGCTATTTTGAATGGACAGATTTCAACATTATTAATCATTCATTTCATGTGAACTAACAGCTTTTATAATATTTAGTTATAGATTAATTTTGTAGTATACTTCACTATAATGTATTTATAATTTTTTATTAGAGCTTTTGACCGTGCCATACATCGTAAGGCTCTTATTTATCATTTTCAGGGTGTTTGAGTCCTGATGGTTTTCTTCCAGTAATGAAATGAGTAATTTTTGTTCTAGATAATCCATGCCAAAGTACTTCAATTGCACCAGCGTAGTATTGTATTTATTGAACTAATTTATTTTGATCCTCGTTTCATACAAGTCAGAATATTTTTTATAAATTTTTATTTAAGTTTTATAAATGCAATACATGGGAGATGGCCAGATAGCAAGGATAGTATGTTAAGAATCAAGTGTGCCGTCGTCTAAAAGAGCTAAATGCTGTTTAATTCTTGTCAAAAGTGGTACATCATCGTCTTTAACCCAACCACCAAGAAGGTAGAGCAAAAGAATTGGATTTTTGTCGCCGAGTTTGAGCAATTATTAATGTCTTTATAATGAAAATTAAATAATGAATAAAAATGTTGAGAAGACTCTGCAATCAGATTAAAAATAGTAATTTGATAATACTCTCTGGTATCTTTCAACAAGAGTACATGTCCATTATGTAGAGTATTTCTGAGTTAGAAAGCATAAACTGCATCGGCTTGTCTCTCCTTGATAACATTATTAATTTCTCTGGGAGTAAGTCTGTACTGATCCATTTCATTATCGAAAACGATCTTTTTGACATATCTCATTCTTGAACCTGTCACCAAATACTCGCCTTGCTTCATGATATTCTCAACCTTAGGGTGTTTTAAGCAGAATGTACCAAATGTTCTTGCACAAATTTCTTCCTTTCTGCTATCATTTTAAAAATAAAAGTTTTCAGGTTTTTATTTGAAATAAGCTGTCATAGCATCTCTTACATTTTACTCATTATTAAAATAACTTTCTTTTATGAATTTTATCAAAGAAAACAGGATTTTCAATAACAGCAAGGACTTCATTGTTCAAGACCTTTGGCATCTAAGAGCAATTCTAGTCTCGCCTTTAAGCTCCTCGAATTACTGTCTTGTGGCATGTTGAGTAATGGGTACTGAGAATAAATGCTTAGCGCCTGTGCTATCAGTAAGGGTCTTCATGTGCATTACTTCGAGAAGTTGGAGCTCATCCATGAATTTATTTAGGGGTGCGGCCCATCCTTGGCCAAACGTTTAGAGGTATTCTGCTTGCTCAACGTCAATCTCGATGTATTTAAGAGTATCGAGCTCTAATCATAAAAAAATAATTTTTAATTTATTTAATTTACTTTACTATTTTTATTAATATAAAATATATAATATAAAATAATTAAATATTTTAATTTATTATCGGGAAAATAAAAATTTTATTTAATTCTTAAGTAGTAACACTATACATTTTCTTTTCGAAATAATAATTAGAATAGTACTAATTTATCTTAAATCATTTAATTTAATTTCTATTTTTTATCTATTAACTCTAATACACTATCCTTTAATTATTTCTTAATAAATCTATCTATAAGTCTTTTTATTTATCATTTCTAATCATGAATAATTAAGCTGAGAAATAAAAGTTTTCTTCGAGTTAATAATTATTTTTATTGCACATTTTCCAATTATTTTTAATCAAATAATTTACATCATAAATAGTTAAATATTACGTTGAATCTCTCTGACTCTGAGATAGATTCTTCAATAAGTGATTCGGCAATCACGGGATCTTTGTTTGAGACAACGATGCCATCGTCATACATGCGCTTAATTATGAAGTCTACGCTCTGTTCCACAGTTAGCTCGTCAGTCTTCACGTCTAGATCTGGGTGCTCTGGGGATTCATATGGATCTGAGATTTATATTATTATCTACCAATCAAATTGAATTATAAAACACCATTTTTTTTATAAGTGAAATTCAAAAATATATAAATGAGACACCAGTGAAGTTCTTGATCTCACCAGATCTTGCTTTCTTATAAAGACCTTTCACATCTCTGCTTTCACAAACATTTTAATTTAACTATATGATAATAAAGAATAAATTATTAATATACTCACACTAATGTAAACAAACATTTAAACATCGAGTGATGAGTTAATGAAACATTCGTAGAATGGAATGCCAGCTGCTTTGTGAATTTGCTCTCCGAATTCTCTGTCCTTGGCATAGGGGGAAATGAAGGCTACAAAGCAGATCTGACCACTCATGGAGAATAGCTTGGATACCTCACTGATGCGGCGAATGTTCTCAATTATTAAAAATTCGTAAATAAATGTTTATTAAAAAATATGCAGTACTAATGAAATGAAATCTATTAAAATATTTCTCAGCTCTGTCTTAAGCGGAGAAACCCAAATCTTTATTGAGTCCCTGTCTAATGACATCTCCATCGAAAACGAAGACATTTTGTTAATCACCGAACATGCGATCAAGTCGTGTTTTCAAGGCTTGTGACAAAGTAGATTTGCCTGCCCCTGAGAGACCAGTGAACCAGAATTAGAATTGATTTATTGATTAACTTTAATATAGAATGTTGCACCTTTGAATAGACTGTGGGATGCTCTGTCGTTTACAAAGTTTGATAGTGTGTTACTTGTTGTATCAACCATTATGTGTACTAGTATTTTCGTGGATTTTTTAAAAATATTAATAAAAAATATAACAAATAGGTAAAATTAGATAAAGTAAATCAACTTTAAAATCCTTATTATTATAACAGCCACTTATTTGATGCGTATTTAAATTAAATTTAATATTTACAATATATGTAGATATTATTAAATTAAAATCCAACTTAATATACGAGATGACGAACTTTAACACCTAACCAAAGTCTATTCGTAGAGTTGCGTGGTAGTGGATTACCTTACTTGCAAACAAGCTCCGTTTCAAGAGGCAACCCACTAGTGGTCTCGCTGGCCTGCTAGTTTAGTAATACCTCAATTCCCAGATGGAAGCTCTCCGTGACAACATTTAGTTCTTTTTTCCTCTAGTCGAGAAAAACTTGGTTAAGTACCAATCCCAAGTCAAAAGATGGAAGTCACAAAAACAACAGCAAAACAAGCCCGACCCAGTCACCCTAGGAGAAGAGGATCCAGAAGAAGAAAACGACACTTAACCTCGACGACACCAAACGATTTACCTTCCTTATCGTTCCAAACCCGGAGTCGGAGTTAACGCAGACTACAAGCCTCACGCTCCTATTAACTAGGTACCCATTAACCTTGACCTAGCTTAAGTTATGACGTCAAATTAAGGTCCAGCCCAGTAGCTTTTGAATTCTGACCAGAATCTGACCAGAGATCAGCACCTTAATCAATACTCGATTTATGCTGACATAGACATAATGGATGACGACTTAATGCTTGAGGACTCAGATCCTTCAGACGTAGCTTACGACTGTCGCGTTAAGATGAAACCGTAGTGAAAACTAATCAGCACTTGCGCCCTGCTAGGGACATCGCTGTATCAGGTAGAAGTTGGCTCAACCACACCTTCAAAAGGACTTGTCCTTTTTTAATGATAATGTTCAGGGGGGCTTGACCCCTCGATGCGAGTTATTATTATTATTATTATTATTATATATGTAGATTTAATAATTAAAAAACTATAGATAATTATTATGAATACAAGTAAAATAAAAAGATATAATAAAAAAATGAAAAGCCTCCCCAAGATGGGAATGTATCTCTCTTGAAACCATATAAAGCAAATCAACCACCACTACAGTAGCTGCCTCCTCAGCAGCAACTACCACAAATATCATAACTTTACACTCAAGAATAGCTTAAGATAGCTCTTCTAGATGTTAAAATTGAAAATGATGATAAAAACAGACAATTACTCTGAGTGTAAGTTTTACTTGTTAAACTCATTATTTATTTAGCGACCCAAACGTTATGATGATGATGCTTGAACAATAGCAAACTAATATTGCATAAAGTGCGATTGTAGCGGCAGCAAAATCTCCAACAGTTATCAATAATAACTTAACAACAACAATAACTTTGCTTGCCCTCCAGAAGCTACTCCTCCTTCGTGTTTACATGACTTGTAAAATTAGTTCAATCCAATATAATGCCTTGTGCACAGTCTTCTATTGTATTTTATTTTGCATACACACCTGTTACGACTAAATGTTTCGCAGATGTGGAGCAATTAGTAAAAGTACAAGTTTTAGTATTTGAGATTAAGTAACACAACCTAATAATTTAGTAAATATTCTCACTCTAAAATATTTAATTTAATTTAAATACACATCAAATAAGTGGCTTTTAAAATAATAAGGATTTTAAAGTTGATTTACTTTATCTAATTTTACCTATTTGTTATATGTTTTATTAATAATTATTCAACTGCTGTCCCATCAATCAAAACCCAAAAACCCTTTCAGTAGTTTGATTGAGTTTTTGATTGATAAAAGTAGACTATTAGTGCATACTTTATTAGGGTTTTAAATAGGGTTTATGTATGGGATTAATGTTTAAATATTATTATTTTAAATGAGTATAACAAGCGAGTTTTTAAAATATTTCACACAAACATAAGCTTAGAGTCATGTGGCAGTTCTCTGAATTTTATCTTTCTAAGTTGATGTTTGATTGTCTCTATTGTTTGTTAATTCGCTTAGCTTGGCTTGATAATAGTTGAGTATGCAAGTTCTCTGAGACCTCCATTTATTTTATTTTTATCGAGATATTGTTTGATTCTCTGCTTACAATCTCTCTCACCCTTGCAGCTAAAGTAAATCGTTTCTTGGCATGTCGCTCTCTATTATTATTACTGCTAGAGCCCAGATATCCCATTAAGTGTCTCCATCTCTCCAATCCTCTCTCTCTGGAAAATATCCAGGAGTACCGTATACATTTCCTTATGCAGAGGCTTGCACTCTTTGAGCTCTGTTGAAGTCTATAATATAAACTCTAAGAGGCTGAAAAATTCAACATGATATTCTCTGGCTTTAAGTCTCTATGAACATAGCCTAGCTTGTGAAGCTCTTCAATCCCCTCCACTATTTGCTATACAATCTAGCCAATTTATCTCTGACATCTATTGTCAGATAAGAATTCTCTGTAAGTCATTTCAAGTAATGGAAGCCTGAAGGCTATATGATCTTTACCAAGTAAAATACCATCAAGCTAGATGATATGCCTGCACTCATTTAACTTTGCCTTTTAAAGAGCATAATACTCATTTGGAAATTCCATTTGGAACTTGTCATCAGCAAGGAAGTAATTGAATGGATATATCTTGTAAGCATATAAGTCATCAGTAATGACTCTCTTCTCTATTTTATCTTCAAGAGTGAGGTAGCTTT